>JAXGGA010014779.1:0-31089 GCA_038373865.1 Uloborus plumipes | reverse complement strand
AACCACCCCACCACCCCACACCCCCCCCACCCCCCCCACACCCACCCCCCCCCCCCCCAACCCCCACACCACCCCACCCACACCCCCCCACCCCCCCCACCCCACCCCCCCCACCACCCCACACCCCCCCCACCCCCACCCCCCCCACCCCCCCACCCCCCACCACCCCACCCACCCCACCCCCCCCCCACCCCACCCACCACCCCCCCCCACCCACACCCCACCCCCCACCCCCCCACACCCCCACCCCCCACCCCCCCACCCCACCACCCCCACCACCCCCCACCCCCCACACCCCCCACCCCCACCACCCCCACCCCCACCCAACCACACCCCACCACCCACCCCCCCACCACCACCCCCCCACCCACCCCACCCCACCACCCCCCCAACCCCCACACCCCCCCACCCACCCACCCCCCCACACCCCACCCACCCACCCCCACCCCCCCACCCACACCACCCCAACCCCCACCACCCCACCACACACCCCCCACCCCCACCCCCACCCCCCCCCCACCCCCCACACACCACCCCCCCCCACCACCCACCACCCCCCCCAACCCACCCCCCACCCCCCACCACACCCCCACACCCCCCCCCCACACCCACCACCCCCACACCCCCCCCACCCACCACCCCCCACCCCCACCACCCCCCACCCACCCCACCCCCACCCCCACACCACCCCCCCCCCCCCCCACCCCCCCCAACCCCACCCCCACCCCCACCCCCCCCCACCCACCCCCACCCCCACCCCCCCACCCCCCACCACCCCCCCACCCCCACCCCCCCCCCAACCACCCACCCCCACCCCCACCCCCCAACCCCCCCCACCCCACCACCAACCCCCCCCCACCACCCACCCCCACCCACCCACCCCCCACCCACCCACCCCACCCACCCCCCCCCACCCCCACCCCCACCACCCCCCACCCCCCCCCCCCCCCCCCACCCCCACCCCCCACCCCCACACCCCCCCCCACCCACCCCCCCCACCCACACCCCCACCCCCCCACACCCCCCACCACCCCACCCCCCACCCACCCCCCAACACCCCACCACCCACCCCCAACCCCCACACCACCCCCCCACCCCCCCCCCCACCCCACAACCCCCCCCCACCCCCACCCCCCCCCCCCCCACACCCCCACCCCCCCACCCACCCCCCCCCACCCCCCCCCACACCCCACCCACACCCCCCCCACCCACCCCACCCCCCCCACCACACACCCCCCCCACCCACCCCCCCCCCACACCCCCCCCCCCCCACCCCCCCCCACACCCCCCCCCCCACCAACCCCCCCCACCCCCCACCCCCACCCACCCCCCCACCCCACCCCCCACCCCCACCCCCCCCCCCCCACACCCCCCCAACCCACCCCCCAACCCCCACCCCCCCACCCACCCCCCCACCCACCCCCCCCCACCCCCAACACCCCCCCACCCCCACCCCCACACACCCCCCCCCCCACCCCACCCCCACCCCCCACACCCCCCACCCACCACCCCCCCCACCCCCCCCACCCAACACCCCACCACCCCCCACCCCCCCCACCCCCAACCCCCCCACCCCACCCACCCCCCCCAACCCCCCCACCACCCCCACACCCCCCCACCCCCAACCCACCCACCACACCCCCCCCACCCCCCCCCCCCAACCACCACACCCCCCCCCCCACCCCCCACCCCCCCCCCCCCCACCCCCCCCCCCCCCACCCCCCCCCCACACCCCCCCCCCCCCCCACCCCCCCACCCCCCCACAACCCCCACCCCACCCCCACCCCAACCCCACCCCCCCCCCACCCCCACCCAACCCCACCCCCCCCCACCCCCCCCCCACCCCCCCACCCCCACCCCCCCCCCCCCACCCACCCCCCCCCACCCCCACCCCCCCCCCCCCACCCACCCCACCACCCCCACCCCACCCCCCCACCCCCCACCCCCACCCACCCCCCACCCCACCCACCCCACCACCCCCCACCCCCCCCACCCCCACCCCCCCCCCACCCCCCACCACCCCCCCACCCACCCCCCCCCACCCCCCCCCCCCCCCCCCAACCCCCACCCCACCCCCCCCCCCCCACCCCCCCACCCCACCCCACCCCCCCCCCACCACCCCCACCCCCACCCCCACCCCCCCCCCCACCCCCCCCACCCACCCCCCACCCCCCACCCCCCCCCCCCCACCCCCCCCCCCACCCCCACCCCCCCCCCCCCCCCCCACCCCCACCCCCCCCACCACCCCACCCACCCCACCCCCCACCCCCCCCCCCCACCCACCCCCCCACCCACCCCCCCCCACCCCCACCCCCACCCCCCCCCACCCACCCCCCACCAACCACCCCCACCCCCCACCCCCCCACACCCCACCCCCCCCCACACCCCCCCCC
Organism: Uloborus plumipes; assembly: GCA_038373865.1. Classification (NCBI taxonomy): domain Eukaryota; kingdom Metazoa; phylum Arthropoda; class Arachnida; order Araneae; family Uloboridae; genus Uloborus; species Uloborus plumipes. The sequence continues at coordinate 28,696 of JAXGGA010014779.1, read as the reverse complement.
CCACCCCCCCCACCCACCCCACCCCCACACCCCCCCCCCCACCACCCCCCCCCACCCCCCCACCCCCCCAACCCCACCCCCACCCCCCCCACCCCCCACCCCACCCCCCCCCCACCACCCCCACCACCCCCACCCACCCCACCCCCCCCCCCCACCCCCACCCACCCCCACCCCCCCCCCCCACACCCCACCCCCCCCCACCCCCCCCCACCCCCCCCCACCCCACCACCCCCACCCCCCCACCCCCCCACCCCCCCCACACCCCCCACCCCCCCACCCCCCCCACCCCACCCCCCACACCCCCCCACACCCCCCCCCACCCCACCCCCCCCCACCCCCCCCCCACCCCACCCCCCCCCCACCCACCCCCCCACCCCCCCACCCCACACCCCCCACCCACCCCCCACCCCACACCCACCACCCCCCCACCACCCCCCCACCCACCCCCCACCACACCCCCCCCCCCACCACCCCCCCCCCCCCCCACCCCCCCACACCCCCACCCACCCCCCACCCCCACACCCCCCCCACCCACCCCCCCACCCCCACCCCCCACCCCCCCCCCCCCCACCACCCACCCCCACCACCCCCACCCCCACACCCACCCCCCACCCCCCCACCACCACCCCCCCCACCCCCACCCCCACCCAACCCCCACCCCCACCCCCCCACCCCACCCCCCCACACCCACCCCACCCCCCCCCCCCACCCCCACCCCCACCCCACCCCCCCACACCCCCCCACCCCCCACCCCCCCCCCACCCCACCCCCCCCACCCCACCCCCACCCACCCCCCCACCACCCCCCCACCCACCCCCCCACCCCCCACCCCCACCCCACCCCACCCCCCACCCACACCCCCCCCACCCCACCCCCCCCCACCCCCACACCACCCACCCCCACCCCCCACCCACCCACCCCCACCCACCCCCCCACCACCCCACCCACCCCCCACCCCCCACACCCCCCCCCCACCACCCCCCCACCACACCCCCCCACCACCCCCCACCACCCACCCCCCCACCCCCCACCACACAACACCCACCCCACCCCCCCCACCCCCCCACCCCACCCCAACACCCCCCACCACCCACCCACCCCCACCCCCCAACCCACCACACCCCCCAACCCCCCCCCACCACCACCCCACCCCACCCCCACCACCCCCACCACCCACACCCCCCCCCCCAACCCCACCCACCCCCACCCCCCCCCCACCACCCACCCCCACCCCCCCCCCACACACCACCCCACCCCCCACCCCCCACACCCCCCCACCCCCACCACCCACCCCCCACCCACCCCCCCCCCACACCCCACCCCCCCCCACCCCCCCCCCCCCACCCCACCCCCACCCCCACCCCCCCCACCCCACCACCCCCCACACCCACCACCCAACCCCCCCACCCCAACCCCCCCCCACCCCCCACCCCCACCCCCCCACCCCCACCCACACCCCACCCCCACCCCCCCACCCCCCACCCACCCACCCCCACACCCCACCCACCCACCACCCCCACCCCACCCCACACCCCCCCCACCCCCACACCCCCCCCCACACCCCACCCCCCCCACCCCACCCCAACCACCACCCCCACCCCCCACCCCCCCCAAACCCCCCCACCACCCCCAACCCCACCCCACCACCCCCCACCCACCAACCCCCCCACCCCCCCCAACCCCCACCCCACCCACACCACCCCCACCCCACACCCCCCCACACCACCCCCCACCCCCCCCCACCACCCCACCCACCCCACCCACCCCCCACCCCCCCAACCCCCCACCCCACCCCACCCACACCACCCACACCCCCCCCAACCCCACCACACCCCCCCCACCACCCCCAACCCCCCCCACCCCCAACCCCCCCCACCACACCCCCCCCACCCCCCCACCCACCCCCACACCCCCCCACCCCCCACCACACCCACCACCCCCAACCACCCCCACCCCCACCCCCACCCCCCCCCCCCCCAACCCCACCCCCCCCCACCCCCACCCACACCCCACCACCCCCCACCCCACCCCACCCAACCACCCCCACCCCCCACCCCCCCCCCACCCCCCAACCCACCCCCACCCCACCAACCCCACACACCCCCCCCCACCCCCCCCCACACCCCACCCCCCCCCCACCACCACCCCCCACCCCACACCCCCCACCCCACCCACCCCCACCCACAACCACCACCCACCCCCCCCACCCACCACCACCCACCACCCCATCCCACCCACCCCCCCACACCCCCCCCCACCCACCCACCCACCCCCCCCCCACCCACCCCCCCACCACCCCCCCACACCCCACCACCCCACCCCCCCACCCCCACCCCCCCACAACCCCCCCCCCCCACCACCCCCACCCACCCACCACACCCCCCCACCACCACCCCCCCCACCCCCCACCCCACCCCCCACACCCCCCCCACACACCCCCCCCCCACCCACCACCCCCCCCCCCACACCCCCCACACCCCCCCCCCCCCCCACCCCACCAACCCCCCCCCCACCCCCACCACACCCCACACCCACCACCCCCACCCCCCAACACCACCCCCACACCACCCCCCACCCCCCACCACCACCCCCCCCCACCCACCACCCCCCCACCCCCACACCCCACCCCCCCAACCCACCACACCCCCCCACCACCCCACACCCCCCCCACCCCCCCCCCCCCCACCCACACCCCCACCCCACACCCCCCCCACCCCCCCACCCCCCCACCCACCCACCCACCCCCCCACAACCCCCCCCACCACCCCAACAACCCCCCAACCCACCACACCCACCCCCCCACACCCCCCACCCCACCCACCCCCCACCCAACCCCCACCACCCACCCCCCCACACCCCCACCCACCACCCCCCCCCCACCCACCCCCCCCCCCCACCCCCCCCACCCACACCCCCCACCACACCCCCACCCCCCACCCCCACCACCCCACCCCCCCCCACACCCCCCCACCCCACCCCACCCCCCCCCCCACCCAACCCCCCCACCCCACCCCCACCACCCCACCCACCCCCCCCCCCCACCCCCCCACCCCACACCCACCCCCCCCCCACCCACCCCACCCCACCCCCCACCACAACCCCCCCCCACCACCCCCCCACCCACCCACACCACCCCCCCACCCCCACACCCCCCCACCCCCCACCCCCAACCCACCCACCCCACCCACACCCCCCCCCCACCCACCCACACACCCACCACACCCACCCCACCACCCCCCACCCCCCACCCCCCACCCCCACCACCCCACCCACCCCCCACCACCCCACACCACCCCCCCCACCCACCCCACCCCCCCCACCCCCCCCCACCCCACCCCCCACCCAACACACCCCCACCCCCCAACCCACCCACCCCACCCCCCACCACCCCCCACCCCCCACCCCCCCCCACCCAACCCCCACCACCCCCCACCCCACCCCACACCCACCCCCCCCCACCCACCCCCCCACCCCCACCACCAACCCCCACCCCCCACCCACCCCCCCCCACCCCCCCCACCCCCCACCCACCCCACCCCCACCCACCACCCCCCCACCCCACCCACCCCCCACCCCACCCCCCACCACCCCCCCCCACACCCCCACCACCCCCACCCCCCCACCCACCCCCCCCACCCACCCCCCACCCCACCACACCCACCCCACCCCCACCCCCAACCACCCACCCCCCCCCACCAACCCCCACCACCCACCCAACCCCACCCACCACACCCCACCCCCCCCACCCCACCCCCACCCACCACACCCCCACACCCCACCACCACCCCCCCACACCCACCCCCCCAACACCCACCCCACCCCCCACCCCCCCCACCACAACCCCACCCCCCCCCACACCCCCCCCCCACACCCACCCCCCCCCAACCCACCCCCCCACACCCACACCCACCCCACCCACCCCCACCCCACCCACCAACACCCCCCACCCCCACCCCCCCACCCCCCCCCCCCCCCCACCCACACCCCCCCACACCACCCCCCACCCCCACCCCCCACCCCACCCCCACCCCCCCCACACCCCACCCCCCCCACCCCCCCCCCACACCCCCCCCCACCCCCCCACCCACACCCCCCACCCACCCACCCCAACCCCCCCCCACACCCCACCCCCCCACACCCCACACCCCCCCCACCCCCCCCCCACCCCCACCCCCCACCCCCCCCCACCCCACCCCCACCCCCCACACCCCCACCCACCCCCACCCCCACACCCCCCCCCCACCCCCCACCCCCCACCCACCACCCCCCCACCCACCCCCCCCCCCACCCCCCCACCCCCACCCCACCACACCAACCCCCCCACCCCCCCCCCCCCCCCCACACCCACCCCCACCACCCAACCCCCCCCACCCCCCACCCACCCCACCCCACCCACCCCACCCCCCACCCCCCCACACCACCCCACCCCCCCCCACCCCCCACCACCCACCCCAACCCCCCACCCCCACCCCCCACACCCCCCCCCCCACCACCCCCCCCCACCCCACCCCCCCACCCCCCACCCACACCCCCCCCCCCCACACCCCCCACCCACCACCCCACCCCACCCCCCCACACCCCCCCACCACACCCACCCACCCCCACCAACCCAACACCCACACCACCCCCCACCCCACCACCCCACCCCCACCCCACCCACACCACCCCCACACCCACCCACCACCCCCACCCACCCCCCCCCCACCCCCACACCAACCCCCCCACCCCACACCCCCCACCCACCCCCCACACCCCACCCACCCCCACCCCCCACCCCCCCCACCCCCCCACCCCCCCACCCCACCCCCACCCCCAACCCACCCCCACCACCCCCCACCCCCCCACCACCCCCAACCCCACCCCCCCCACCCCACCACCCCCCACCCCCCACCCACCCCCCCACCAACCACCCCCCCACCCCCCCCCACACCCCCCCCCCCCACCCCCCCCCACCCCCCCCCACCCCCCCCCCCCACCCCCCAACCACCCACCACCCCACCCCCAACCCCACCCACCCAACACCCCCACCACCCCCCCCACCCCCACCAACCACCCACCACAACCACCCCCCCACCCCCACCCCCCACCCCCCCACCCACCCCACCACCCCACCCCCCCACCCCACCCCCACCCCCCCCCCCCCCCACCCCCACCCCCACCACCCCCCACCCACCCCCCCACCCCCACCCCACACCCCCACCACCCACCCCCACCCCCCCCCACACCCCCCCCCCCACACCCCCCCCACCCCCCCCCCCCCACCCCCCCCACCCCACCCCCCCCCACCCCCCACCACCCCACACCACCCCCCACCCAACCCCCCCACCACCCCCCCCCACCCACCCACCCCCCCCACCACCCACCCCCAACCCCCCCACCCCCCCCCCACCCCCCACCCCCCCACCCACCCCCCCCCCCACCCCCCCCCCCCCACCCCCCACCCCCCCCACCACCCCCCCCACCCCCCACCCCACCCCCACCCCCCCCACCCCCCCCACCACCCCCCCCCCCCCACCCCACCCCCACCACCCCCCCCCCCACCCCCACCCCCCCCCCCACCCCCACCCACACCCCCCCCACCACCCACCCCCCACCCCCCCACCCCCCCACCCCCCCCCACACCCACCCACCAACCCCCCACCCACCCCCCCACCCCCCCCCCCCCCCCCCACCCCCCACCCCCCCCACCCCCCCACACCACCCCCCCCCCCCACACCCCCACCCCCCCCCACCCCACCCCCCCACCCACCCCACCCCCCCACCCCCACCCCCCCCACCCCACCCCCCCCCCACCACCACCCACCCCACCACCCCCCCCCACCCCCCACCCCCACCCACCCCCCCACACCCCACACCCCCCCCCACCCCCCCCCCACCACCCCCCCACCCCCCACCACCCCCCCCACCACACCCCCACCCCCACACCCCCACCCCCCCCACCCCACCCCAACCCCCACCCCACCCCCCCCACCCCCCACCACCCCCCAACCCCCCCACACCCCACCCCCCCCCCCCCACCCCACCCACCCCCACACCCACCCCCCCCACCCCACACCCCCCACACCCCCCACCCCACACCCCCCCCCCACCCCACCCACCCCCACCCCCCACCCCCCACACCCACACCCCCACCACACCCCCCCCCACCCCACCCCCCCCCACACCCCCCCCCCCCCACCAACCCCCCCACCCCCCAACCCCACCCCCCCCCAACCACCCCCCCACCAACCCACCACCCCCCCACCCACCCCACAACCCACACCCCCCCACCCCCCACCCCACCACCCCCCACCCCACCCCCCACACCCACCCCCCCCCACCCCCCCCCCCCCCCCACCCCCCACCACCACCCACCCCCACCACCCCCCCACCCCACCCACACCCCCCCCACCCCCACCCCCCCCACCCACACCCCCCCCCCCACACACCCCCCCCCCACACCCCACCCCCCCCACCCCACCCCACCCCACACCCCCCCACCCCCCCCCCCACCCACCCCCCCACCCACCCCCCACCACCCCAACCACCCACCCCCCCCCACACCCCCCCCCCCCACCACCCCCCCCCACCCCACCCCCCCCCCCCCCCCACACCCCACCCCCCCACCCCCCCCACCCCCCCACCCCCCCCCCCCCCCACCCACCCCCCACCCCCCACACCCCCCCCAACCACCACCCACCCCACCACCCCCACCACCCCCAACCACCCCCACCCCCCAACCACCCACCACACCCACCCCACCCCCACCACCCACCCCCCCCCACCCCACCCCCCACCCACACACCCCCCACACCCACCCACACCACACCCCACCCCACCACCACCCCCCCACCCCACACCCCACCACCCCACCCCCCACCACACCCACCACACCCACCCCACCCCCACCACCCCCCACCCCACCCCACCCCCACCCACCAACCCACCCCACACCCCCCCCACCCCCCCCCACCCCCACACCCCCCACCCACCCACCCCACCACCCACCCCACCCCACCACCACCCACCCCCACCCCACCCCCCCCACCCACACCCACCACCCCCACACCACCACCCACCCCCACCCCCCACCCCCCCCCACCCCCAACCCCACACCCCCCCACCCCCACCCCCACCCCCCCCAACCCACCCCCCCCACCACCACCCCACCCACCCCCACCCCAACCACCCCACCCACACCCACCCCACCCCCAACACCCCCCACCCCCCACCCCCCCAACCCCCCACCCACCCCACCCCCCCACCCCCCACCCCCAACCCCCCCACCCACACCCACCCACACCCCCCCACCCCACCCCCACCCCCACCACACCCACCACCCACCCCCACAACACCACCCCCCACAACCACCCCCACCCCACCACCAACCCCCACCCACCCCCCACACACCCCCCCCCACCACCCCCACCCCCCCCCACCACCCCACACACCCCCCCCCCCCACCCCCACCCCCCCCCACACCCCCCCCCACCCCACCCCCCCACCCCACCCCCCCCCCACCCCACCCACCCCCCACCACCCCCCCCACCCCACCACCCCCCCCACCCACCCCCACCCCCACCACCCCACCACCCCCACACCCCCCCACCCCCCCCACCACACCACCACCCCCCCACCCCCCCCCACCCCACCCCACCCCAACCCCCACCCCACCCCCCCCCACACCCACCCACCCCCACCCCCACCCACCCCCCCACCACCCCCCCCCCCCCCACACCCCCCCCCACCCCACCCCCCCCACCCCCCCACCACACCCCACCCACCACACCCCCCAACCCCCCCCCACCAACCCCACACCCACCCCCCCACACCCCACACCCACCCACCCCCACCCCCACCCAACCCCCACCCCACCACCCCCAACCCCCAACACCACCCACCCCCACCCACACCCCACCCCCCCACACCCAACCACCCCCACCCCCCCACCCCCCCCCCCCACACCCACCCCCCACCCCCACCCCCCCCACACCCCCCCCCCCACACCCCCCCCAACACCCACACCACCACCCCACACCCCCACCCCACCACCACACCCCCACCCCACCCCCACCCACACACCACCCACCCCCCACCCCACACAACCCACCCCCACCACCCACAACCCCACACCACCACACCCCCACCCCCACACCCCCACACCCCCCACCAACCCCACCCCCCCCCACACCCCAACCACCCCCACACCCCACCCACACACCCACCACCCCACCCACCCCCACCCCCCCCACCCAACCCCCACCCCCCCACCCCACCACCCACCCACCCACACCCCCCCCCCCCCCACCCCCACCCCCCACCCCCCCAACCACCCCCCCACCACCACCCACCCCCACCCCACCCCCCACCCCACACCCACCCACCCCCACCCCACACCCCCCACCCCACCAACCCCCCCACCCCACCACCCACACACCCCCCCCCCCCCACACCCCCCCCCACACACCCCACCCCCACCCCCCACCCCCACCACCCCCACCACCCCCACCCAACACCCCCACCCCCCACCCCACCCCCCCACCCCACCCCCCCACACCCACCCCACCCCCCACCCACCACCCCCAACCACCCACACCCCCCCCCCCCCACCACCCCACCCCCACCACCCCCACCCACCCAACCCCCACCCACCCACCCCCACCACCACCCCACACCCCCCACCACCCACCCCCCCACCCCCAACCCCCCCACCCCCACCCCACCCACACCCCCCACCCCCCCCACCCCACCCCACACCCACACACCCCACCCCCACCCCCCCCCACCCACCCCCCACCCACCACCCCACCACCCCCCCCACACCCCACCCCACACCCCCCCCCACCAACCCACCCACCCCCACCCCCCACCCCCCCCCACACCACCACCCCACCCCCACCCCACCCCCCCACCCCCCCCACCCCACCCCCCCCCAACCCCACCCCCCCACCCCACACCCCCCCCACACCCCCCCCACCACCCCCCCCCCCACCCCCCCCCACACCCCCCACCCACCCACCCCACCCCCCCCCACCCCCACCCCACCACCCCCCCCCCCCACCCACCACCACCCACACCCCCCCCCACAACCCACCCCCCCACCCCCCCCCCACCCCCCCCCCACCCCCACCCACCCCCCCCCACCCCCCACACCCCACCCCACCACCCCCACCACCACCCCCCACCCCACCACCCCACCCCACCCACCCCACCCACCACCCCCACCCCCACCCCCACCCACCCCCCCCCCACCCCCCCCCAACCCCCCCCCCCACCCCACCCCCCCCACACCCCCCCCCCCCACCCCACCCCCCCCACCACCCCCCCCACCCCCCCCCCCCACCCCCCCCCCCACCCCCCCCACCCCCCCCCACCCCCCCCCCCCCCACCCCCCACCCCCACCCCCCCCCCACCCCCCACCCCACCCCCCCACCCACCCCCCCCACCACCCCACCCCCACCCCCCCCCACCCCCCACACCCCCACCCCCCCCCACCACACCCACCCCCCCCCCACCCCCACCCCACACCCCCACCCCCCCCCCCACCCCCCCCACCCCCCCCCCCCCCCACCCCACCCACCCACCCCCCCCCCACCCACCCCCCCCCCCACCACCCCCACCCCCCCCCCCCCACACCCCACCCCACCCCCCCCCACCCCCCCCCACCCACCCCCACCCCCCCCACCCCCACCCCCCCACACCCCCCACCCCCCACCACCCCCCCCCCCACCCCCCCACCCCACCCCACCCCCACCCCCCCCACCCCCCCACCCCCCCCCCCCCCACACACCCCACCCCCACCACCCCCCAACCCCCACCCCCACCCCACCCCCCCACCCACACCCCCACCCCCCCCCACCCCACCCCCCCCCCACCCCCCCCCAACCCCACCCCCCCCCCCCCCCCACCCCCCCCCCACCCCCCACCACCCCCCCCCCCCCCCCACCCCACCCCCCCCCCCACACCCCCCCCCCACCACCCCCCCACCCCCCCACCCCCCACCCCCCCACCCCCCACCCCCCCCACCCCCCCCCACACCCCACCCCCACCCCCCACACCCACCCCACCCCCCCCCACCCCCCCCACACCCCCCCCCCCCCACCACCCCACCCACCCCACACCACCCCCCCACCCCCCCACCCACCCCCCCCCCCCCACACCCCCCCACCCACCACCCCCCCCACCAACCCCCCCCCACCCCACCCACCCCCCCCCCACCCCCCCCCACCCCCACCCACCCCCCCCACCCCCCCCCCCCCCCCACCCCCCACACCACCCCCCCACCCCACACCCCCCCCCCCCCCCCACCCCCCACCCCCCCCCACCCCCCCACCCACACCCCCCACCAACACCCCCCCCCCCCCACACCCCCCCCCACCCCACCCCACCCCCACCCCCCCCCACCCCCCCCCACACCCCCACCCCCACCACCCCCCAACCCCCCCCCCACCCCCACCCCCACACCCCCCCACCAACCCCCCCCCACCCCCCCCCACCCCACCCCCCCCACACCCCCACCACCCCACCCACCACCACCCCCACACCCCCACCCCCACCCCCACCCCACCCCCCACACCCCCACCCCCCCACCCACCCCCACCCCCCACCCCCCCCACCACCCACCCCCCCCACCCACCCCCCCCACCCCCCCCCACCACCCCCCCACCCCCCACCCCCCCCCCCCCCCCCCACCCACCCCCCCCCCACCCCCACCCCCCCCCCACACCCCACCCCCCCACCACCCCCCCCCCCCCCCCCCCCCCCCCCCACACCCACCACCCCACCCCCCCCCCACCCACCCCCCCCACCCCCCCCCCACCCCCCCCCCCACCCCCCCCCCCCCCCCCCCCACCCCCCCCACCCCCCCCCCCCCCCCCACCCCACCACCCCCCCCCCCCCACCCCCCCCCCCCCCCCCCACCCCCCCCCACACCCCCCCCACACCCCCCACCCCCCCCCACCCCACCCCCCACCCCCCCCCCACCCCCCCACCCCCACCCCCCCCCCCACCACCCCCACCCCCCCCCCCCCCCCACACCCCCCCCCCCCCACCCCACCCCCCCACCACACCACCACCCCACCCCCCCCCCCCCACCCCCCCCCACCACCACCACCCCCACCCCCCCCCACCAACCCCCCACACCCACCAACCCCACCCCACCCCACCCCCCCCCCCAACCCCACCCCCACCCCCACCCACCACCCCCCCCCCAACACCCCCCACACCCCCCACCCCCCCCCCCCACCACACCACCCCCCACCCCACCCAACCCCACCCCCCCCCACCCCACCCCCACACCCCCCCACCCACCCCCCCCACCCCCCCACCCCACCCCACCCCCACCCCCCCACCCCCACACCCCACCCCACCCACCCCCAACACCCACCCCCCCACAACCCCAACCCCACCCCCCCCCCAACCCCCACCACACCCCCACCCCCCACCCACCCACCCCCCCAACCCCCCCACCCCACCACACCCCCACCCACCCCCACCCCCACCCCCCCACCACCCCCACCCCCCACACCCCCCCCCCCCCCCCACCCCCCCCCACCACCCCCAACCCCCCCCCCACCCCCCCCCCCCACCCCCCCCCCACCCCACCCCCCCCCACCCCACCCCACCCCCCCACACCACCCCCACCACCCCCAACCCCCCCCCCCCCACCCCCCCCCCCCACACACCCCCACCCCCCCACCACCCCCCACCCCCACCACCCCCCCCCCCCCCCCAACCCACCCCCCCCACCCCCCCCCACCACCCACCCCACCACCCCCCCACCCCCCCACCCCCCACCCCCACCCCCCACCACCCCCACCCCCCCCCCACCCCAACCCCCCACCCAACACCCCCCCACCCCCCACCCACCACCCCCCACCCACCCCACCCACACACCCCCCCAACCCCCCCCCCCCCACCCCCCAACCCCCACCCACCCACACCCCCACCCCACCCCCACCAACCCCACCCCCACCACCCACACCCCACCCACCACAACCACCCCCCACCCCCCACAACACCCCACCCCCACCCCCCCCACACCCCACCCACCCCCCCCACCCCCCCCCACCCCCACCCCACCCCACACACCCCCACCCCCCCCACCCCCACCACCACCCCAACCAACCCCCACCCCCCAACCCCCACCCCAACACACCCCCCACACCCCACCCCCCACCCCCCACCCCCCCCACCACACCACCCCACCCCCCCACCCCCCACCACCCCCCCCCCCACACCCCAACCACCCCCACCCCACCACCCACACCCCAACCCACCCCCACCCACACCCCCCCACCACCCCCACCCCACCCCCCCCCCCCCACACACCCACACCCCCAACCCCCCACCCACCACCACACCACCCCCACCCCACCCCACCACCCCCCCACCACCACCCACCCCCCACCACCCCCCCCCCCACCCACCCACCCCCACCCCACCCCCCCCACCCCCCCCCCCCACCAACCCACCCACCAACCCCCCCAACCCCCCACCAACCCACCACCCACCCCAACCCACAACCCACCCCCCAACCACCCCCCCCCACCCCACCACCCCCCCACCCCAACCCCCCCCACCCCACACCACCCCCAACCCAAACCACACCCACCAACACCCCACCCCCCCCACCCCAACCCACCAACCCCACCCCACCACACACCCCCACCCCACCCCCAACCCCCCCACCCAACAACACCCACACCACCCCCACCCACAACACACCCAACCCCCCCACAACCCCCACCCCACACACCCCACCAACCACCCACCCACCCCACACACCCCCCCACCCACCACACCCACAACCACCACCACACCACCCCCCCCACCCCACCACCCACAACACCCCCACCACCCAACCACCCACCCCCCCCACAACACCCACACCCCACCACCACAACACCCAACCACACCCCACCCACCAACACCCCACCACCCCCACCCACACCCACACCCACCCCCACCCAACCACCACCACACCCAACACACCCACCCACCCCCCCAACACCACCAACCCACCAACCCCACCCACCCCCCACCACCCCCACAACCAACACCACCCACCCACACCACAACCCACCCCACACCACACCCACACCCCCAACCCCAACCACCCACACCCCACCCCCACCCCCCACACCACCACAACACCCACCACCACCCCCACAACCAACACCACCAAACCCCACCCACAACACCCACACCCCAACCACCCACAACCACCAAACCCCACCCCCCAACCCAACACCACCCAACACCCCCCAACCACCCCACACCAACCCCCACCCCACCCACCCCCCCACCACCCAACACACCCACCCCACCAACCACCCCAACCCACCCACAACACCCCACCCCCCCCACCCCCACACCCCCACCCCACAACCACCCACCCACACCCCCACCACACCCCCCAACACAACCCACCCCAACCACCCACCAACCCCCCCCCCCCAACCACAACCCACCCCACAACCCACCCACCAACCACCACCAACCCACCCCACCAAACCCCACAACCCAACCCCCCACCACCCCCAACACACAACCCCCCCACACCCACCACCACCACACCACCACCCCCCCCCACCACACCCACACCAACACCACCACACCACCCCCACACCCCCACACCCACCCCACCCACACCCACCCACCACCCCCCCACCACAACCCCCACAACCCACACAACCCCACCCCCACCACCCCCACCACCCCCCACAACCCACCCACCCCCCACACACCACCCCCCCCCACACAACCCACCAACACCCACACCACCCCCCACCCCCACACACCCCACCACCACACCCCCACCACACCACACCAACCCCACCACCCAACCCCCAACACACCCACCACACCCCACCCCCCAACCCAACAACCCCACCCACAACACCCCACAACCACCACCCACCCCACCACCCCCCACAACCACACCCCCACCCCAACAACCCCAACCCACCCCCACACCCCCCAACCACCCCCACACCCACCCCCACCCCACCACCCCACCCAACCCACCACCACCACACCCCCCACCCACCCCCACCCAACACAACACCCACCCACCAACCACACCCACCCAACCCCCACACCCCACCCCCCCCACCCCCACCCCACCACAAACCCACCCACCCCCAACACCACCCACCACACACACCACCCCCCACACACCCACCACCCCCCACACCCCACACACCACCCCACACCCACACACCACACAACACCCCACAACCACCCCAACCCACCACCCCCAACACCAAACCACACACACACCCACCCACCCCCAACACCCACACCCACCCACCCCCCACCACCACCCCCCACACCACCCAAACACCACAACCCACCCAACCAACACCCACCACCACCCCACCACACCACAACACCCCCCCACCACCCCCCACAACCACCCACCCCACACCCACCCACACACACCCACCCACACCCACCACACCCCACCCCCAACCAACACCACCCCACCCCCACACCCACCCAACCCCCACCCCCACCCACCACCCAACCACACCCAACACCCCACCACCCCACACCCCCACCCCACCCCACACCCCACCCACCAACCCCACACACCCCACCACCAACCCCACAACACACCCACCACCCACACCAACCCCACCCCCCACCCAACCCACAACCCACCACCCCAACACACCCAACCCCCACCCCCCCACAACCCACCACCAACACCCCCCACCCCACACCCACCCCCCCCCAACACCCAACACACCCCACCCAACACCCACACCACCCAACCCCCCACACCCACCCCCCCACCAACCCAACACCCCCACACCCCACCACCCCACCCCACCCCAACACCCCCCCACACCCCAACCCACCCACCCCCCACACACCCAACCACCAACCCACCCACCCACCACCCCACCACCCACCACCCCCACCCCACCCACCCCCCCACCCCACCACCCCACCCCCCCACCACAACCCCCCCCAACCCCCCACACCCACAACACCACCCCACACCACCCCCACCACCCCCACCCACCCCACACACCCCACCCACACCCAACACCCCCCACCAACCACCCCCACCACCCCCACACCCCCCCCACCCCACACCCCCACCCACCACCCCCCCCCCCACACCCCCACCACCCCACACCCCCACCACAAAACACCACCCACCCCACCCCCACCACCCCCACCCACCACCACCCCCCCACACCACACACCCCACCCCCCCACACACCCACCCACCCCCACACCCCCCACCCACCCCACCCACCCCCAACCAACACCCCACACCCCACACCACCCACCCCCCCAACACCCCCACACCCCCCACCCCCACCCCACACCCCAACCCACCCCCCACACCCCCACCCACCACCCCACCCCACCCACCCACCCCCACCAACCCCAACCCCACCCACACCCCAACACCCACCCCCCACCCCACAACCCCCCCAACCACCACCACCCCCCCACCCCACCACCACCCCAACCCACACCCCCCCCACACCACCCACCCCCACCCACCCACAACCCCCACCCAACCACCCACCACCCCACCACAACCACCCCCCACACCCACCCACCCACCAACACACCCCACACCAACCACCCCACACCCACACCCCCACAACCCCACCCACAACACCCCAACCCCCACCCAACCCAAACACCCACCACCACCCAAACCCACCCCACACCCCCCACACACCCCCACAACCACACCCCCACCCCCCCACCACCCACAACCCCCCACAAACACCAACCCACCAACCCCCAACACCCCCCCCCACCAACCCCACCACCCACAACACACCCCCCAACCCCAACCCCCACACCCACCCCACCCCCAACACACCCCCCACCACCACACCCCAACCACCCCCCACCCCCCCACCCCCACCCCCAACAACCCCCCCACCCCACCACACCACCAACCACCCACCCCCCCCAACCCCACCCACCACACCCAACCCCCAACCACAACCACCCACACCCCACCACCCCCCACACCCACCCCACCACCCACACCCCCACCACACCACCCCCCACCCCCACACCACAACCCACCACCCACAACCCACCACACCACCCCCAACCACCACCCCACCCCACCCCCACCCACCACCAACCACCCACACAACCCACCACCCCCACCCCACCCAACCAACCCCCACCAACACCACCAACACCACCCACCCCCACCACCACCCACACCAAACCCCCACCACCCCAACACCACCCCAACACCACACCCACACCACCACACACCCACAAACACCCACCCCCCCCAACCCACCAACCCACCCACCAACCCCACACCACCCACCAACCCACACCACACAACCACACACCCACACAACCCCAACCCACCACACACCCAACCACCAAACCCAACCCCACCCCACCCAACACCACACCCCCACCCCACCACCAACCACAACCCACCACACCCCACCCAACCCACCCACCACACCCCACAACCACCACAAACCAACACCCCACACACCAAACCCACCCACAACCACCCCCCCACCACCCCACACCACCACACCCAACACACAACCCACACCCCACCCCCCAACCACCCCCACCAACCCCCCCACCAACACACCCCCAACCCAACAACCCCACCCCCACCACCACCAACCCCCACAACACACCCACCAACCCCCACCCACCCCCCAACAAACCACCAACCCACCCAACCACCACAACACCCCACCCAACACCCCAACCACAACCCACCAACCACCCCCCACAACAACCCACCCAACCCACACAACCACACACCCACACCACCACCCACCCACACACCCACCAACCAACACCCACACACACCAACACACCACCACCCCCACAACACCACACCCACCCCACCAACCCCACAACACAACCCCACCACCCCACACCACCCCAACACCCCCACCACCACAACCACAACACCACCACCCACCCCCCCAACACAACCACACCAACCCACCAAACCCACCACACAACCCACCCACAACACCAAACCCCACACCAAACACACAACCCCACCCACACAACACCCACACCACCACACCCACCACCCCCACCCAAACCACACCACACACCACACCCCCACCCCACCACCCACACCACCCACACCCACACCCACCCCACCCACAACACACAAACCCCCACCACAACCACCCACAACCCCACAAACACCACCCAACCCACACCACCCCACAACAACCCCCAACCACCACACCCACACCCACCCCAACACCCACACCCACAACACACCCCCACCCACCCACCACACCCACCACCCCCCCCACACACCACCAACACCACCCCCACCCCCAACACCACCCCCCAACCACACAACCCCCACACCCCCCCAACACCCCACCACACCCCACACACACACCCACAACCACCCACCCCCACACCACCCACCCACAACACCCCCCACCAACCCCACCACCCCAACCCCCCCAACACCACCACCCACAACACCCACACCCCCACCACACCACAACCCCAACACCCCCCCACCACCCCAACCCACACACCCACAACACACCCCCCCACCCCCCCACACCCACAACCCACCCCCCACACCCCACAACCCCCCCACAACCCCCCACCCACACACCCCCCAACCCCACACCCCCCCACACCCCACACACACCAACAACCCCCACAACACACCAAACCACAACCACCCACCCACCAACACCCCACCCAACACACCCCCACACACCCCACCCCCCACCACACCACAACCCCAACCCAACCCCACCCCAACACCACCCCACCCACAACCACCCCCCACCAACACCCACACCACCCCCACCCACCCACCCACCACCCCACCCACCCCAACACCCACACACCCAACCCCCCAACCCACACCACCCCAACACCACCCAACCACACCAACACCCCCACACCCAACCCCCACACCACCCACCCCACCCACAACCACAACCACCCCAACCCCCACACCAACCCACACCACCACCCACAACCCACCCCCCCCACCACACCCAAACCCAACACCAACACCCACACCCACCCCAACACAACCCCAACCCAACCCACCCACACCCCCACACCCCACCCCACCCACCCCACAAACACCCCACACCCAACACCACCCACCACCAACCCCACCACACCCCCCACCAACCCCACCCACCCCACACCACAACCCCACCACCACACCCACAACCACCCACCCCACACCCACCACCACCCCCAACCACCCCCACACACCCCACCACACAACCACCACCCCACACCACCACCACCCCACACCCAAACCCACCCCACACACACCACCACCCCCACCAACCACCCCCCAACACCACCACCCCCCACACCACCCCAACACAACCCACCCCAAACCACCCACCACAACCCCCACCCACCCCAACCAACCACCACACCACACAACCCCCACCACACCACCACAACCACCCCCCCACACCCCACCCCACACACCCCACCCCCCCAACAAACAAACCCCCACCCACCCCCAACCCCCCCACCAACACCCCACACCAACACACCCCAACCCAACCCCCCCCACCAAACCCCCCAACACCCCACCCACCAACCCCACCACAACCCACACACCCCCACCAACCCACACACCACACCAACACCCACCACACCACCCAACACCCCCCCCACCACACCCCCCCAACCCACAAACCCCCCACCACCCACCACCCCACACCCACCCACCACCACCCACACCCAACACACCCACACCCCCACCCCACCCCCCACACCACCAACCCCCAACCCAACACCACCCACACCCCACACCACCCACACAACATTTAAAGGGAACAGTTTGTAATTAGGTATGCTACCATTTTTGTTTTCTCTTTATCATTAGAGTTACGTTACAGTAATTGCCAAACCGTAGTAATATGTCCCTTTTCTATTGAAACATTCTTATTCATTTTCTCATAATAACTATGTTGAGTTTTAGTCCTTTAAATAGGCTTGTTCACTTATACGTCTTTCTCACTTATGCGCCTTTTTCTGTTGGTCCCTTGGACCGGCGTATAAGTGAGAGTTCACTGTATTTACAAATCTTCTTCGGGCGCTTTACAATGAAAGAAAGTTCGATTTAAAATCAAATGCGCACTTACCATGTTTCAAATAACTGATATCGTCCTACGAACGGAAAATCGAAAGTTTAATAAAGCAAGGATCCGGCGAAAATGAAAATTCACTTCACTAATAAAAATTTCTAACATACGCACACACCTTCCATTCTGAAGCAAGGAGGAGATAAGAGTTTCGGTTCGCTTTTAGTCATGTGACGAAATTTCGTCACCTATTCTTTTTTTAGTTTGTATTTTCCCCAGTTGATTTTCACACTCCGATAAGGATGCTCAGAGATGTTGTGACTGGGCCGTAACCAGACTTTAGTTTTGGGGAGGGTTTTACCAAATCTATTTCTCGTGAAATCGATAAAGTCAATAAATTTGATTTCATGTTCTAAATTATGTTGATTTTTCTTGCAATAGATGTTAAAAGGGTATTAACATGTAGCTGAATTCATTAAACTGTTTTCATTTCAAAAACCAGTTTGCAATGGCTTGCAAAAAGACTTAAACTTAAGACTTTTTAAGGTGTCCTAATTTAAAAATAAGTTTATTATGTTGTGTCAAGACTTTTGTAGGACTTGACCATATCATTCAGGAAAGCTTAGCCAGCTGCATGTATAATGTTAGCCACTTTGAGTGTTGCTGATACAAAGGAACTTGCATAAAAATATTTATAATTCAAAAACTAGGGTTGGCCAGTTTTTGCCGAATGTGGAAAAAACTGGTAAAATCCGTCCCGGTAAAAATACCTTTCAGACACTTTTTCGCCTAAGTGGCAAAAATAGTTTACTTTATTTACGAAAATTTTTCGAACTTTTTACTAATTTTCACTTAAAAGTTTTTTTAAATTGAGAATATTCATTACATCATTCAACGTACTCTCTCTCAAATAGGCTTTTTTTTTTTTGTTTTTGCTAAAAACTGTTATAAAATAAAGGGGAGAGTAAAAACTATAAAATGGGTTACTGATGTCCTTGGCTTCTGGGCCGAAAATTATTTAAAAATATTTTAAATATTAAATTAATAACAATGAAATTTTAAACCAGTTTTCTGATTCAACTCTCAATTGTACTATTTACAAAATTATATTGTTTTTCAGTGTATTTTTCATATGCAGCAATTTTGTCTAGTTTTTTCTATTTTCGCCGGTTTTTACCGGGTTTTTTCCAGTTTTTACCACTGTCCCGGCAAAAATACCATTTTGCCGGCAAAATGCCCAACCCTAACGAAAACGGTAAACAATGGAAAACATATTACAAAACTTATATTGTTCTAAAATTTTTGGTGCCCCTAAGCCCAGGCTTCACGGGCTTATAGGTAAATCAGGCCCCGGTGATGGGCCTCCAAACTTGCAAATCGGCCACTGCCTTCAAGGGGTCGGGTGACCGAACTATCGAAATTAACTCATTTATGCCTAGTAGCCTAAAAACGGGACACTTGTTTGTTACTGCATACAAAAACTTGTAATGGGTTTATCATTTTACTAAAGCTGTTTTTCAAAAATTAAATAGTCCTTCTTCTTGAGAAAACCAGTTAAGAGCCAGTATTTAGACATCAGCGTTTATTTATTGACAGCTATTTTCAGACAAATCAGGTAAGCAACGATCCAGCATCGGTAGCCACAGAAAGTTAGTTTTTTTGCGCACTTATTTTTCATAAAATTAAACTATTTTAAAATGATTTGCTTAAAATTGATCACAGATGCCTTCTCTAATGTTACTTTTCAAAAGTAAAGTCAAGTAAGGTCGTATTTTGCTCACATATCTGCAAAATATCCCATAAACAGGACGTTAAATAACTTAATAAATATGGCAACGGCGAACTATTTTAAGCCTAAAATGTATGTAAAGCATTCCAAGTAAGAGCTTTAAGCAGATAAAAATTTAAAATTGAAAAAAAATTTAATTTAATTTAATTTATTTTGGGCCCTTCTTCTCTCTACTTACGTTGAAAAAAAAAAAAAAAAGCATAAACTTATGAAACGCCCGAAAAAAATTCAGTTTTTAAACTAAGTATAATTTATGACAAAATTTTAATAAATAGAATAAAAATATCCGCATAAGGCTCCAAAATTTTCGGACCTCTTTGGACTCCAGAGCCACCCGTGTTGCGGGGTTTTGCGTTACGTAGTTACGCCAGTAATAAGGTTCGAATACAGGAATAGTTGTTGGGAGGAGCATAGAAAAGCAAAAAGTGATCCCCCCCACCCGTCCCCTGCATTTTTCATTAAAAAATTATCTCAAAATTCCTTTAAATTGTTTTTTAAAAAAATGAAGAAAAAAAAGGCAATCTTTTTAAAGTGCAGAAAGATTACATGCTTTTACTAGTTTGCTTCGAATATGTGACAAAAAAAATCATCTTCTACATTTTAAGCCAATTAACCAATAAAACTTGTGTAAAATTATTCAAAATCTTTTAGGTTCCCTTTTGTTTATTATTTTTATGAATGACATTCATGAAAATGTTTCTGGAAACATGAATTGTTTTGCCGATGATGTCAAACTTATGAGGGTTGTAGAAAATGACGAACAAATAAATCAGCTGCAACAGGATTTGAATCATATTACTAAATGGGCAGACAAGTGGGGTATGGCAGTTAATGTTGGGAAATGTCAAGTGCTGCATTTCGGTCATGGAAATAAGCATACAAGCTATTATTTACAGGGTTCAGTCATTAGTAGGGCAGATAATGTTATGGATCTAGGTGTCTTAATAAATCAGGATTTCAAGTCTAGTCAACAGTGCAGCATAGCTAGTAACAAAGCCAATAGGATGCTTGGGTTTATTAATAGATCTATTTCAAACAAATCTAAGAAGGTTTTTCTGCCTCTATATAGAAGTTTGGTAAGACCTCATTTGGAGTATGCTGTTCAGTTTTGGTCTCCTCATCTGAAGAAAGACATTAATTTATTGGAAAGGGTACAAAGAAGGGCTACAAGGTTAGTAAATGGGTTTTCTAATTTAGACTATGATTCCAGACTTAGGATGCTTAATATGTATAGTCTTGAGCGAAGGAGAGCCAGAGGGGACATGATTCAGTTGTTTAAATTTATTAAAATGAATGATGTTACGGGGTTAGATTTTCGCACGGAAAGCAGGACAAGGGGTCATTGTTTTAAGCTGTTTAAATCTCAGGCTAATCTTGAAATTCGAAAAAATTACTATTTTAGCAGGGTAGTGGGAACTTGGAATAGCTTACCGGAAGAGGCGGTAAAGAGCAATGGAGTAGATGGCTTTAAGAGGGCCATTGATCTTCATTGGGGTCTTTAATTTGACTAGGACCAGGGCCGGCCTTAGCAAATGCGGGGCCCGATTGGAGAACTCTGGCGGGGCCCCCTTTGCAAAATGATTACATTTAGTTTGAGGCTCAAATTAGTATAACTCTTTTTAAAATAAAAACTTTTTGTTTCGCTATTTTTTTACAAGGAAAAAAATAATAATAAATCAATAGCTTGCTAAAAAAAGCCATTACAGACTAACCTTTCTTTCTATTTTATGCACCTTCCCTGACCCTTTCGTTGATGATGAAAAGACTACTTATATAACCGTTTCATATATCCGAAAAGCATGTTGCATTTTTGATTATATTCCCAAGAACTGAGTTGTACTAGTGGCAGGCAAATAGTGGGATATATATGTTTAAATTTTGGAGAGGGCTAATGGGACCAAGCTTAGAATAATAATTTAGAGGATTGCAGGGTGGAGCGCTCTTCTAGACATTTTTCCTCGTTGAATTTTTGAAATGCAATTCTAAACAATCTTCGGTAATGTCAAAGGAACGGGCGAGAAATTCCAGCTCAAATTCAGACTCTCCTTTCTAAATATATATTTTAAAATGATATTTAAAGACATTTTAGGCAGCGACCCAAACGCGAGAATATTTTT
Organism: Uloborus plumipes; assembly: GCA_038373865.1. Lineage (NCBI taxonomy): Eukaryota > Metazoa > Arthropoda > Arachnida > Araneae > Uloboridae > Uloborus > Uloborus plumipes. Next base: position 5,729 of record JAXGGA010014779.1, on the reverse strand, counting down.
AAGGGGAGGGGGAGGTAGCACTTTGAAAAACAAATTCCAACTCCCCCATCTCTTTGAGGGCTCTTCCCCGAAAATTTTGGAAATTATAGTCTTGAAAACGCAGTTTTATATGTTCTCTTAGAGGACCTTAATATTAGATGGAGGTTTCTTACTAGAAATGCTTTGAAATTGTTGCCTCAAAAACTAATTTTAACTTACTTTTGGCCAAGTTATGGAAGGAAGAACGGATACCCGTTCCTTCTCCCATAACTTGGCCAAAAATTAGTTCCATGTTCAGAAATTTTCCTTGAAAATATTTCAAAATTAACTCTGGCGGGATTGGGTGCTCTCTGGCAGAAAATTAAAAAAATTAAAGGTGCAAAATGGCAATTTTAGGATTTCCCTGGTTTTGTCCAGTGGGTTTGTTTTCTGCCCCTTAGCTCCCTTAGCTACCCCGTAGGCGCGCCACTGATGATGAAAAGACTACTTATATAATCGTTTCACTGCGTGAGAGTAAGATTGTATTTAGTAGCGTTAAGGGCATTGAAGTTTGTTCAAAATTGAAGTTCCAAAAGCGCAATTTTAAATGATTTTCAATGTTTTTAGGTGTTTGAAAAATTTTTCCTGAAAAATTTTTAAAAACTGAAACTCAGGAAACGAAATTTTAGATACTCCCTAATATTTTTTGTTGGAGAAGGCTTCGGAGAAGTAAGATTTTGAACACGCTCTTATTTTCAGACGAGGTCTAAAAAAAGGGGGGGGGGGTGAAAGAAAGAGGAGAAGGGCACACAATTAATTGACCAATAAATTATATCGGTTGAAAATTCAAGTGTCGTGATTTCTTTTTGAAAAAAATTAAGATTTTCCCCCAACATTATTTATTTTTGTTCTTAAAATCGCTTAGTTTTAACAAAGCGCATTTTTTACTTCTCTTCAGTAATGAAGAATATTTAAAGAAAAATCATCAACTCAGCATTCTGTATTGTGGGCCCTAATTCTCTGGTTGCCGTTTTGGTTAGAGCAGTGTTTCACAACTTTTTTGATATCATCGCCCCCTTTAAGACGCTGACTGACACTTATCACCCCCCTTCCCTTCTTCCTCGAAAAAACCATAAGTGAACATCGATATTATTAAAAATATAAGCAATTTTAACCAATCACTTTTAAATTAAAAATATTAATAAATAAATAAAATACCTTTATTATTTTTTTTTTGTTTTCACAAAGCGAACTAATAAGCATTTGATGGATAATATTTTACTAAGATCATCGACGCATTTTTCAAAAACAGAAGTACATTTTTCAAGAAATTATTTTCCTTTCTACACTGGAATCTGGGGGAATTAAAATCATTGAAGCTAAAAATTTAGAAGAAAATATATTGAAAATCTGAAAATTCATAAAACGGACAATGAAAGACAAAATACTTCCTAAGGTTCAAGGAGGAAGCTCTTGAACTTAAATTAGTTTTTTCCTTAACTTGTGATTAATTGTCTGAACTCTCTGAACAACCGGTTTCGTACATGTTTACACACAAATTCGGTTTTCGCCACCCCTTTACTACTAGTGTTTTACTACTCTTCTAAATACCCATCACCCCCATCGCCCCCTTAGAATTTACCGGCAAATTGCCCCCAGGTTGGGAATCACTGGGTTAGAGGGTAACGGGAGAGGAGAGATCTCTACCAAAATTTTACATCCCTAAAACGCCATTTTAGGCAATTGACCTCGTTGTTAGAGAAAAGGCAAGTCTTCCAGAAATTTTCGGAAATTTATCAGAATATAGAAACAGAAATTTACTATTCCTCCATAAATCTGGCACTGGAAAGCACCTACCCTTTCGTTACGCCACTCGTGAAAAGATTAAAAATTGCCATCCACCTCTAGCTATGCGGGACCGTTTGCTATAACCTCACTTACGTTTTCTTTTTTAAGGCAAAAAGCTCAGAAATTATCTTGATCAAGTGTGTTTGTTGATTTTTGGAGAAAATAGGGCCTGTCATGGGTCCCCTTACATAAACGCCCCTGGAAAAGTCATCGGATGAAAAATGCTCTTATGTTTCACTTTAACTTACGTGCTTGTACAATTGATATTTTACGTTTCATACTGGCAACTGTAAACATAGGTAGTGTTTTCTTGGAGAACATTTCATTGTTGATGAATTTTAGTAAGCCCGCCTCCAAATAAATAAGTAAATACCTTAATTACCCCTTAAATGGGAGACCCCAGTACAATAAGGCCCTGCGAAGGACCCCTATAGCCATAATAATAAGTGACAATCTTTTAGAATTTTGACGTTGAGGCAGGCCGATTATGGTTTTTTCTTTTCTTTTTTTGACAATAGAGTATAAGTTGCCGTAGGTACGACCCTGGATTTAAGATGTTCAAATCGACAGATGCTTAAATTTTTCTAATAATTTATCTGACAGTAGTAAGTTTTAGGAATGTATCTGATAACTTCAATAGAATAATAGAGTTGTCAAAAGTTTCAGAAAGTTCTCCTACACCATAAATTGAACTAATCGTAGTAAAATACTTTCAGACAGATTAAACATCAGTTAAATATTGACAATTAGCTTTTCATTTTGATATAGTTTTTTTTTAACATTTACCTAAAGGCGAAAATAATTTGTCGGCGCGGGGCCCCTTGCTCCTATATCATAAATTGAACTAAACGTATCACTATACTTTCAGACGGATTAAACACCAGGTAAATATTGCCAAATAGCTTTATATTTTGATATAGTTTTTTTTAAACATTTACCTAAAAGCGAAAATAATTTGTCGGCGCGGGGCCCCTTGCTCCTACATCATAATTGAACTAAATGTAGCACTATACTTTCAGACGGATTAAACACCAGGTAAATATTGCCAATTAGCTTCTTATTGTGATATAGTTTTTTGTTAACATTTACCTAAAGGCAAAAATAATTTGTCGGCGCGGGGCCCCTTGCTCCTACAGCATAAATTGAACTAAACGTAGCACCATACTTTCAGACAGATTAAACATGAGTTAATTATTGCCAATTAGCATTTTATTTTGATATAGTTCTTTTTTCTCATTACCCTTGCTAGAGCGGGGCCCGATTGGGAAAAATCGGTCCAATCGGCCTAAGACCGGCCCTGACTAGGACCAGCCCAGTTGGGCCCAGAGCCTGCTGCTGGTCGCCACATTTGTATTTGTATTTGTATTTGTATAAAATTATTTAACATAATTAGTAAATTAAGCACGGTATTACTTAGAAATACTGTCAATATGATTTAAAACAAAAAGTTATCAAAACAAAATCGTAATTTTTTCCATCACAGTTGAATTAATGAATGAATTGTGATAATGTACCATTGACAACGCCTGAACTTCATGTAATCTTTTGCACTGACTAACCCTGATTGCCATATTATTCCCATAGCAAACCAATTGTGAAAGACAGTTCTGTCTTAGTTAACGATCTGAATGCTATTCCTTATTTTTCTGCTGTTCGGCTTCCATTTGTATAAATTATATTTGTTAGCCTTTGGCTTTTCGTGTCGCTTATCTTGACATTTCAATTTTTTGCTTACATTTTTTGTTTAATTTCACTTCACTTTATTTCATTCTGTTTTCTTACTGCTGTTTTATCAGTGTGTGACAATTGCTTCGGTACATAATTTTCCTATTTGAAAATGTATTGCTAATTTATTCATAAGTGGTTTCATTTTTTGACAATGTTTATGATCTTTCGGATCTTTTGGAAATTTATTTCTTAACGGTTTTTTCCTGATGGTTTCATGTAATAAATTTCGGCTCTAAGCATTGTCTTGTTTGTTTTGTTATTATCCAGTTTTTGCTATCTATACTGTCTTTTGTTCCACCGTGTTGCTTTTATCGGATGATTCTTCATCCTAAAGCTCACACTTCATGCATTGAGAAAGGGGTTCCTTGTAGCCCCGAAACACGTGTCTGCAGTATACCTGTATATGTATATTTGTGCATCTTTAACGCTGGATGAAAACTTCACAAAGTGATGTTTTTGAAATATGCTGTGCATGAACCAGGGTTGGGGTTTTGGACGTCCAAAACTGGTTTTGGACAGGACAGGTGGGTTTTACTGTCCAAAACTGTCGAAAACTGTCCAAAAGTGTCTTAAACTGTCTAAAGCATGGCAAAAGGGTTTTAAGCGGACTAATTTCTATTAGCTGTAATATTGATAATGCATACATCTTAGTTTCTTAGTGTTAATTAGTTGTAATTAATTAAAATTTGACAATATTTAATTATATTAGTAATTTTAATTATACGTTAAAAAATGAACAATTTACTCATAACTCCACTGCATAAAAATTTCATAAAGTAGGAATTGGTAGTACTGTCAAAAAAACACTCTTGAAGCAGATAATTTGTACTACTTTTAAATTTATTCCTAATACTTTGTGAAATAATTAAATATTCAGTAAATGTCGCTGTAACATTCTCAAATGTACTGTATCTTTTTAATTAGTTGCAAAACTGATTTTTTACATTTAAGTCGATTATTGTACCCTTTGAACACCCTCATTTGCATCTATATTTAAAAGAAGTTTAGCTAGCATAAAAAATAAAATAATATAAACTTATGAGAACTAATTCATTTTTTAATGAAGAATAGTAACTTCTAAGTAGCTAGATTAGTATCAGCTGAAAATCTTATATATGTTTTTATGTACATATTTAAATGTTTACATTAAATAAATTAAGTCTAAACTTCAAGTATAATTTTGTGCTTTTGATATCTGTTCAAAATATAAAATTGTACTAAAAATGTAGTTTTGGACAGTTTAGGACAGTTTTGGACACATGGGTTTTGGACAGGACGGTTTAAACCGTGGTTTTCACCGTTCTGTCCAAAACCTTGCCAACCCTGGCATGAACTTTTCCTTAAGAAACAGTTCAAATTTTTTTTGGAATATTATGGTGAAATTAAAAAGCAATTAAATAGTAAAGATGAAACAAAATTATTTATATCCCTTTGAGAGCCCCACCCCTCCCCTAAAGTCCGCTACTGCCAGTGATTCTTCAGATAAATTACCTAATTTCGAAAGTATTCAGAAAATTGCGGTAATTTATTTTTGTTCCTCAATAGATGGCAGCATATCTCTTACGAAATTCGTCAAAATCTTGTCACGTGGATTGCAGCAAACGCAAACTGTAACTTATCAACAATGCAGTAATCACCAAGCACGAGTGCTCTTTGCCTGAACTAAGACGGGGTGTTGTTTTGATGCGTTAATTGTTGTCGAACAGTCTGTTATGACGAGTTATATGCTATTTTCGCCATATTCTTACTGAATTTTGCAGCAGAACAGACAGAAGCAAAAGGATAAAATAGATTATTCGGAACACTGTGAGTACATGATTTCTAACTTTTTTTTTCTTCTCAAAGTTCACCCGAATTTTGCTAAGACAGGTTCGTCATTCCGAATTTTTGCTGGGGGGGGGGTGGCAAAGGTTATATTCTCAACGTAAATACAAACCCGTCATTACAATGCAATATATCACCAGCTCGTTTTTTTCATCCAAAGACTGCAGTTTCGTGCTATTAGGAAGTTTTTTCAATGGGGTCAAAAGGTGCAAACACTGATGCAATGTCATCTTAATAAAACAAAAAAAAACGCCCACTAAAAGGGCTGGCCTGTCATTTCGGGCGGTCAGGGGGAGGGGTCAATCCTCCCCCGACTTTGAGAAATCAATGTATTTACACATAGGTGGGCGTGGTTTTTTATGTTTTCGGAT
>JAXGGA010014778.1:0-31094 GCA_038373865.1 Uloborus plumipes | reverse complement strand
CAAACAGCACTTTCTGTTTGTCATAACGCCCCGAGCTCCCGCTAAAAATCCGGACTAGCACCTGTTATACACTAATTAGAACCGTCTGGATTCTGGATCTGCACGCATACAACGATGACCGGCGTCTCGGCCGCTTCCTCGTATAATGCCCTGGGCGATGGCAGCTCCAATCCGAATCAGCAGGGAGAAAGACAACCCCTTTACCTATCGGAGGGGGGATTTTGCTTCCTTTCGTCCGAATAGTGGGAAGAAAGAGAGGAAAAATGCTTTTGAAGTTTTCTGCATACGGACTGTGTGAATTATGTTTGATGTAATTCTGAGAACAAGGAACAACTAATAATATTAATACAACAAAAAATTTGTTGTAAAAAATTAGGACGGTTGACCGGCACGTTTTCCGAATGCCCACATGGCCAGTCCAACCCTAATTTTAAATTCAAGAGAAAATAAAGTATAATCACTCATTTATTGAAATCACAAAATTAAATGCATAAAATAATTTGATCAATGCAAATTGAAATGAAGATATGTTCATGTCATCAAATATATACGTATTTGTTTCAATCTCCAGTAAATACGCACTTTTAAAGAAATAATGAGGTTTGAAATTTCGAAAATCAGTTTAAAAAAAGTAACAAAAACTTTGAAATACCTTTTATATTCATTTCAAATAGTGAGTTCCATTTTTAACTATTTTAATGTCAATAATTCATTTTTATTGTGAAAAAATAACTAAGCGTTTTATCAAATATTGATTACAGAATTGCTTTCACTTCCAGGATTTTCTTCTTGCTTTAATTACTATTTTCTAGACATAGCGTGAAAAAATTTTGAGTTCCCCCTCCAAGAAAAAAAAACAGGGTGCCTGCAAGAGGGGAAGGGGGGGGGGTCCATGGCGCAGACAGTGCAATTGTAATTTTTAAGGGGGCTTTCAAAACAATTTTTGATTTCATTTCGGGGAGATTTCGCTCCGGTGGTGGAATATAGATTTGTGGGGGTGGGAGGGACACAACTACCCACATTTTGATCTCGAAAATTGTTTCTTAGTTATATTAGTTTCTATTTCGGTCAAATATTTTATTGTATTCATAAAAGTGTGAAAAGCTCTTTCAGTCCTACTGACATGATAGGTTTTATGACAAATTTCTAGTAATTTCTTTATACACTTCAAGGGTTGAGAGAAAACTTCAACTTCCACTTGGGCAACTAGATCTAATCAGGCATACTGAAATACTACATATAAGCACATATAAGTAGTAATTTCTTTATACACTTCAAGGGTTGAGAGAAAACTTCAACTTCCACTTGGGCAACTAGATCTAATCAGGCATACTGAAATACTACATATAAGCAGTCGTCCACATCGCACTTCAACTTTCGGGGCTGTTAATGTCATAACCCATAAATTTAACGAGGCAATCTTTTTCTTGTTCATTGCCTCTAAATTTAAAAATTTGCTGCAGAGATGCTACGTGTTTTCGTGTTTGCGTAGTTTTGTTGATCTTATTACCGTATTACCCTGCGTTAGCCAGCATGCTGGAAAAAAGTGAGGTGGACGAGCATGCCGGGACATTTAAATTTTCCGGCATGCCAAATAATTCAAGGTTCATTTCTCAACAAAACAAAGGTAAATTCTCCCCTTCAGTTTTAACCGCAAAGCAAAGCACTGCAAGGTAAAAAAAATAAATCCCGGGTCTGATGGTGCGCTATCTTGCTAAAGTTAATTAATTATATATATATATATATATATATATATATATATATATATATATATATATATATATATATATATAAATCAAAGTTTGATGACGTCATAGCTTGCGGGTCAAACGCTCTACTGCAAAATCTACATAACGTACGATTATGAAAATTTGCACAAAATTAGTCTGTATACTGATATTTTGCTCATAATGGTTTTGACATTTTTTCTATCTTTCTCATTTTCCTAATGTTTAAAACCGCAAAATACCGATAGTTCGAAAATATTCTGCTTTCCATTAAATAAAGCAGTCAAGACTGAGAGTCTTCGCAATTACTGTCGGCCTGTTTAAACGAATACTGTCGGTTCCAAGAAATATTATTCGATTAAGCGGAGTATTCATTTAAGCGGGGATTTTTAACATTGCGTCTACGGTAAGAGAAATATTTGGTTCCAGAATATTTTATTCGTATAAGCGGGGTATTCGTTTATCCGTTACCCGATTAAGCTGGGACGACAGTATCTCAAATGTCGCAAAATTTTTGAAGCTAAAGATAAGTCCTAAAGTAAGGGGGTTGTTAGTGTAACGTCAAGCACTTGGCAGGTTTTCAAAGTTTTTTTTTACCAAACTATTAAAAATAATATCAACGAAGTGTTTATGGGGGGGGGGGGGGGAACGGCGTCAAAAATAATTTTAAATTTAAACAAACCATTAAACAATACTAAAAAGAATCTATTAAATTGAAAACTAATTCACCACAAAACTAAGTAGTTATGCCATTTAAAGAAAATTAATACACAAAATAATTAGAATTACATTAGGATATTTTCAGTTATGGCTAATTTCTCATCTTGGAGACTTTATTTATTGCCATTGCCATCTTGTTTGGTCGACGTTATATAGGAACTACTTATTTGGAATACCATATATGATTTTGTAATTTCAAAGAACAATTAAACAAAGTAGGCCTTGAAACAATTAAAGTGTATAAAAATGAGAAAAAATTAAAAAAACAATTAAAACACTTAGAAATCAAACAACGCAAACTGTTCTGCGACGGCACTTATCTTTATTATGCTGTTTGGCTGTTTGTAGCCGCAGCTTTTATAGTACATAGTAAAGAGCAACCTTAATAGATAGCAGAAGTTCTGCGCAGGTTCTGCTAGTATTTTCATAAAATTAAACTATTAAAAAAATATTAACAAAATCTATACTGCTGTGCTAAGCACAAAAATGGTATCTACAGTTGAGCTCAAAATGAGAAATTAATTTTTAAAAATTCGCCCCTCCATATATTTTATTTAGATCTCACAGTTTTAGAAATTTTATTTTTATATTTCTCATTCACAAATGACCTCATAGCAATAGATCAGTGTGAAACAATAAATGTGTAGACGAAAAGCGGTCGACAGTTGAAGAAAAGCGTGTGTCATTGCATTTAGCGAGAAGTTGCACCAGGATTGGGGTTTGACTACGATTTTCAGTAGTATAAGTTTATTCAGTTGTGGATTTTTAAAATTTAACGCTTACTTTTTCTTTGTCATTTGTACTCTATTTAAAAATTATTTTTTTATTAATATTGTGGGTTGAACTTAAAAGAAAATGAAGGATGAGCGAAGAAAAAAAAATATGCTTCTAAGCAAAAGAAAAATGCTGTTTAAAAGTCCGAGAATAAAAAAGTCTTCAAAAATTTTTTAAAACTGTTATACACATTTTTTTTTTTTAACTGAGAATTTTCAAAATTGAAAACTTCTGACTCTTTGGAAGGTATCCCACGTACAATTTACAGATAAAGAAGCTTCACGAAAAAGTGAGGAGTGTTAAGAAACGTACGTAAAGCCTCAGAGAAAATTATTAAAATAATTCAGAGATGAAAACAAATTAACAGGATAAAAATGCCATTTCAATTAAAGATGGCAGCTATGATAAAATACTTAGTCACAAAACACTGAAGTTCAGTTCTTAACAAAAATTCAGTTTGTAGGTGTTAAATTATAATTATACAAATAAGATTAATTAATTAGATAAGAGATTCGATTTCAAAACACGATTTAGATAAAAATAGCACTAGTAAAACGAAAAACATAGTTTTTTTTGTGGGGGGGGGGGGGGATTTGCGCAATTAAACTTGGATGCGGGAGGAAATCCCTGACAGAATTTTTCTTTTAAAAGTGTTTTATGTATCGTAGAAACATTGCTACACAGAAAGAACATTTTCAAAGAATCAGCACAGATTTTAGACTCTTTTTTTTTTTTTAAGAGCAGAAACATCAAGAAAATTTAAGAAACTCTCAATATATATTCAATATTTTTTTTCCCGTAATAGAATTCTCCTTAATCAAAACCAAAATGCAATATTTCCTATAGACTAGGAATCTCTTCAACTTCAAGAACAAGAAGACACACGCTGGACGCACATGAAAGAAAACTCAAAATTCGAAATGGACTATCACATGGTACAACACAACAGCGAAATTCTATGATCTTCTCCCGCCCCCAGGGTAATGCAATTTGTCGCCCTTCCACCTGCTTCAGCATGAACAATAGCTACTGATTCTCACATGGAGCCTTTCTACCCCGGAAAAAACCTGTTTGGAACCGCATTCCAGTTTTTTGACGTATCCTGGGCAGAGCCCGATCATTCTAACATTGAACATCGGGCACATTTCTATTTCAGGGCCCCACCCCCCTTCTCATATCAGTCACGTGTTACGAGTAAATAATTCTTACAATACCAGAATGAAATAAAAGGTTTGTGCAAAGATCGAACTTAAAAAAAAATAATAATAATAATAATGCTATCAAATTATTAAGAAAAAAATATACGTCGACATACCCAGTAAGGTTTTTTGTATTTAGGAGGCGTTAGATAAAGGGGATTTTGGGCCCCCTGAAATCTAAGATGAGGGGCCTGTGCCCCGCGTGCCCTTGCGGTAATCAGGTTCTGATCCTAAAAGCAATTGCGGGGTAGTGCAGTCAGCGCATTTAAATGGAAAAGGAGTCGCTTCGTTCATAATTTTTGGGACATGAAAACTAAATTTGGAGCATTTTTATGCTATGCTACTCAATTTACATTCTTTGCTACTACTGTTAATGACTCACGCATATCTTACAAGAATGATTTCGAACTGGAATAAAAGGGTAAAACATAACTTGATTACAAGTGATATCAATTATATCTGAACAATTATAGAGGGGAAAATACCTTTTCTCCAAAACTTACTTCACATAACGTTTCATTAGTAAGCCTACTATTGCAAAAAATCATTATGCCATGCAGCAATTTTTCTTTCTTTTAAAAATTCATTAAAAACAGGCATTTTTCTAGCATTGTTGTTGGTAATTAAATCATATAATATTAACATATGCAAAACATGTAACACAACTATAGAGGGAAAAATATTGACTCTCCGAATTAGAAACCACATATTTTCAGAGTAAGACCACTAAAACTGATTTATTATGCTATGAAACATTCTTGAGATCAATTAATGTGATTTTAAATTGATAGTTCTGTTAACTATTGTCGCGAAATGTCAATTTATCCAAGGTAAATAATTAAAACATAAGCAACTATATAAACAAATGCAATAGATGTAATAAGCACACACGTAATGAAATGTTTGTATTTGTAAAATATATATACAACTCTTGAGGGAAGAGTACTTATTCTTCGAAACTAATAAGTACTGCATACCGTGCAATACACAGCCAACTCGGTTATTTCGAGCCATGGACTGCAGTTTCGTCCTTATTATGCAATTATTAGCATGGAATACGAAAGTAATGTTCGGGTAATCAAATATATAGGCATTTTTTTAAAATCTCCAATTAATTTTCATTTTTGAAGCAATGATGATGTATTAAATTTCCATAATGAGTTTAAAAATGAAGGGAAACACTAAAAATCCTTCTATCTTCATTTCAAATCATTAACTCCATTTCGAACTATTTAAATTTCAATAGTTTACTTTTTATTGAGACAAAAACTAAGCGTTGATTACAGAATAAACTTTATCTCTAAGTTTTTCTATGGCTTTAACTACAATTTAACGTGACCAAAAATTTTCAGGAAGCCAAAACCTATCGTAATTTAATAGAATAAACCTATGGTATGAGTAGCCAGACTTATGATATGAGCAATTTAAAAAATCACTCTGGTATGGGAAACTATGATTTTTTTCTTTTTTTTTTTTTTTTTTTCAATTATCCTTCTGAAAATCTATGCGTTAGCTGATTTTAGTTTTCTTCATGGGATATTTTATTTTTGCTTCTCCTTTTAAGGGAGGGGTTTGCAAGAATGACAGTAAAGATTTAAAAAAATATGAAGGGCAATTTTATGCATGCATGCTTTTTGTGCTTTATCATTTTTTTTAAACTGCATTCCCCCCTCACATAAAAAATATAAATTTAAAAAAATGAATAGGAGAGAACAAAGAAAAAATGCATATAACAGTGCTTTGATACATATATTTTTTTCTTTTTAATAACTTATAATATTTCTGAAAATCTTTCCTGTCTCTTAGAAATATGTACTGGATTTCGGGTTTCGCCTGTTTTCGTATGATTTTGCTTGACGCGGTCGTATTTAATTATTTTATATCCTACTTATCCTTAAGTTATCCAAAAAAGTAGGGACAGGGGTAAATTGATAGCCTCTAAATTACTTCGAGATATCTTTTCTTCAGAGATTGAGTAGGTTCAGCTTTTAATTTAAAAAGGAGTCATTTCATTCTAATTATTGACAATATGAATTATGAATCTAATAATAAGTACAGTCGAACCTCCATAACTCGAGCCATGATAACTCGAATTTTTCGATATCTAGAAGAATTTTTCTTTCCCTTCATGTATCCTATATTGTCAATGCTAAAAACACCTTGTTAAGTCGAAATTTCCAGTTTTAAACCCTCGATAACACGAAACATTTTATTTTCAATCGGATTCCCTTTTCTCTTTCCTTTTCCAAAATGTGTGTAACCATGCATATTTTGTTTCCATTCTATTTTATGGGTAACCAATTCAGATGTCACCTTCTGATTAGTTCCTTACTGATTAGTGATTAGAATTGCTTTAAGAAAGCTGAGTTCGTGAAGAATGAAAAGCATGACATCATATGTGACATAAATGATGAAATTGAAAGGATTATGCTAAGGAGAGATAGGGGACGACTTTCTTACTTGATAAATCTGAATGAAATGGAATTTTAAGACTTTCTAAAAGTTGATGAAATTGCCGAGTGGCCGGGGGGGGAGAACACGAAATTACGTCTCAAATTACCGCTGCGATCCAATTTCTGAAGAGGATGAAGAAGAGATTTGCAAAACTTATGAAGAACCAAAAAACAAAGAAGCCTTATCCGCAACTAATGTGTTACGAAGACTTATTGAATCTCGTTCAGGTATGACAAAAAATACTTTTAGAATACTTTCTCATTTAGAAATTGCAGTTGAACGTGAAAAAGACTCGAATTTAAAGCAAACCAGCATTGATTCTGTTTTTTTTTTTTTTTTTTTTTTTTTTTTATTTTAACCTTTGAATAAAGAAATGAAAATGTAAGTGTTTAATATAACTTTCAAAGATACATGCACTATATTTTCGCATGTACTCGCAGTACCTCCTCCCTTCGCCCTTCACTCAAGGAATTTCGACAACTCGAATTTTCGACAACTCGAATTTTTTTACTGCTCCCTTCAAATTACAGATATCAAGGTTTGACTGTATAATATTCGTGCACAAAAAGAGGGTCAGGGGGTTTCTATCCAGGATTTTTCTTGAATTGGTAGTCTTAAAATGGCATTTTAGACGACAGTAAAGTAATGTTATGGGAGTAGAGGTATAAGAGCGCTATTTCATCTATTTTCTGAAATTGAAACTTGGAAAACGCAATTGTTACCATCGGGGGGGGGGGGGATTAGTTAGGGAGAAGGAGGTTAGGGAGCTTTCCCTCGGACTTTTATTTATTTATTTATTTTTTGTACCCTTGAAAATTCAGTTTCAGGCGATTTTGGCTGATGTTAAAAGAGGAGATGCGAGAACCGAACCCCAGAAACTGTTCTTGCCAGTACAGTTTTAAAAAGGAATTCCAGATGATATTTAATTAATGTCATGGAAAGAAGATGTTCGAGGGCGCCCTCCCGTCCCTTTTTCTAAATTGAAACTTTAAAAAGGTAGTTGCTATCTCCGATTTTGTTAAAGAGAGGGGGGTTTCGGAGCTTTTACATTTAAAGTTTTCAGAATTGTAACTACAAAAACTGTTTAGGCGATATTTGATGATGTTAAAAGGAAGAGGAAAATTGAGCACAAAGCCCAAAAAAGCTTGGTGATTTTCAAACTTGAAAAGGCATTTTGGTTGAACTTCTTCATAATTTAGAGGGGAAAGGTATTTGGAGGCGCTTTCCCAAACGTTTTTGGAAATTGAAACTTTAAAAATGCAATTTTGTTGAGTTTTTCAAATTATGTTAGACAAAGGAGATTTCGGTGGATTTTCCTTCGAAACTCTTTGGCTTTATGACTGCAAAAACGAAGTTTTAGGACACGTTTTGGTGATATTAGGGGAAAAAGCAATTCGGCAGCCCACTCCCTCAATTTTTTCGAAAATGAAATCTTAAAATCGTGAATGTAGGCCATGTTTGGTACTTTTAAGAAGATTCCAGCAATGTTTCGAAATTATTACTTTCACATCAATACAATGACACAAGAGTGGCCGTTTGAAATAGTTTTGTTTGTTTGTGGACGTTCTGCGCTCGTTGGAGTAGAGTATTCCTTTTGCTCCAAAAACAACATTGGAATTAATTTATTAATGAAATATTGAAGTGAAATCGATGCATTTTTTAAAGTCATTTCGTTGAACTGTCCCGTTTGCCGACTTCTGATTTTTAACGCTAAAAATTCTTAAGTTGTTTATTTTTATTATACATATATATATATATATACTAGTAGTACCCGCACGGCGATGCCCGTGCATTTAAATGGGGAGGAAATCCATTGAATAAATTTAAATTCACTCCAACCCTGTGAAGTAAAATTATTATATTTGAAGCGGTATAGTAATTGGGCCACTTCAGCGACATCGTATTTGTATGCTTGAATAAAAAATAAATGAAATATTTCTGCATAAATAAAAAATACTTCATATGATAGTATATTAATGCATTTTACTACTCATACCGTCTGAAAACACTTTTTCAAATATATTACTTGAAAAAAGTCAACCCAAAAACAAAAATGTCAAATTAATAGTAATTAGCCACCTATATCATAGTTTTTGGCTATGAATCCACACAGTTATTGGCCGTGTAAACATTCAGTGTTATACTGGATTATTCACATAGTATATATGAAAATATTATACATTTACATGAATATAGTATACCATTATATGCAGGTATTATACCGTTAATTGAATGTATTATAACATTATAGCATTCAATATCTTTCTCCATCTTTCCCTTTTCTATTTTTTAACTTCTCTTTATTTGTTTTAGTCTTCTTTACAGCATTTTCTTTCTGTACGGCTGCTTGTCCATTCCGTTTTCTTTTCTTTTCTTTATTTTTCACTCTTTTTGCTGATTTTCTTGTTCATTGTTTTCAATAGCTGCTCTATAACTCTCAGAAATTATAAAGAATGGTTTTTTTGTCTATTCCATTAAGAAATTTTCTCCTACTTTTTGGCGCATTTTGTTGGCAATCATCGATAAATTTGAACAATGAGTTGTTTTGTTTAAAGTAGATGACGTACACAAATTTATAGGAGTTTTCAGAGGAGTTATCACAATTATTGCTGCTGTCACATTATCTTCATTAGTCAGATTTGCATTTGTTGTTATAATTGCAGTCAGTATTTCAGTCTTGGTAGAGTTGTTTTTAGAAAAATCATCCTGGAAAAAAAACCGCCAACTTTGTATAACGGTCATGTATTATTTAAAACTCCCTTCTGATATTTCGGTGCTTTTACCTTGTCCATTTCGCCTCCAAAAATATTTTGGAAGTCTTTTAGAGGCATGAGCTTATTTAATACATTAAACTCTTCATCTGATTTTTCTGTTGCTAAACATTTAGAGTTATCAGTAGCGTTCTCATCATAGGAGGCCTATTACTGTAATTTTCTGAAAATATTGTGAGAGTTATTGGCCACAGCAAAACTTTAATTTTTAAGAATATATTCTTATATTACACCTCAAATTCACTAATTAGGCATCACAGCTATAAATCTCATAGTATTTTAAAAGCTGTAAATGCATTGAGTTCTTTTAAAATATCGCATAGAAAATTCTATAGTCTTACCGGTTTCTCCACAACCTTTTAAACTACACTAAAAGTCCTATTAAAGTTTAAAACAATTCGCCAAATAAATCAAAAAGACATTATGTTAAGTAAGTAATACTCAAATTTAGTCAATTTTCAAGGCTTAACTCTATACGTAAATTTAAACCACTGAAGGAAGAGCAGCTTGTATGGAAAATGGATCTAGTGTTTCAGTATCTGCGTACAGAGTTATGCCTTGAAAATCGGCTAAATTTGATTAATTAATATTCCCTGTTCGTAATTAACGGACAGAAACGTGCTAAAACTTTTCTTTTTCAGAAAAAAACCCCTTTCCAGCGATGTATAATGTTTAGGGGTGGGGGAAGGTTTCCCCCCTCAATTATGGCGGATACACCAAAAATGAGACTAATTAATTAATTTAAAAATAACGAATTCGAAATTTAAAATTTGGCCTTCGAGGTGCATTTTACTGGGATACGTTCGAATTTTTGAGCCAAGTTTCAGGTCTGTAGGTGCTGTGGGGGCTTCTGGCCAGCGGTTACAAACAAACAAACGAACACCATCATCTTTATATATATATATATATATTTTTTTTTTTCATTAAACATTTTAGTAAATCCTACTCCATATTCCTAAAAGGAGTACCCCCCCTCCCCCACTTTCTTTGTAAAACAAACAAAAATCCTTTTTAGTAAGAAGAAAAATAATCTCACTAGGAACTTGGAAGATCAAAAACTCGTAATTTTAATTCTAGAAAAAACGGCAAAGTACCTTCACTTAAAAAAAAAATAATAAAATTGCATTTACATTTTTTTTTCTTAGGCCCCGCTTCGTGAGCCCCCCAATCTCTCATGGGACCCTATGCAATCCAAAGTCTCCCCCCCCCCCCTTCTTCTCGACTTGTATGCATAAACGATTGCTCCTCGATTCTACTCAAAATCGCTAAAAACCAGTGGCGTATATAGGTTTTTATTTCGGAGGGGGCTCATAAAATCAAGCTTAGCCCCCCCCCCTTTCGTTTTTTTTTTCGCTGTTACTGTAAGACAGGTAGAAATTTTCAAATTGACTTAAAACATTGTAATTTTTGGAAAAGATAGAAAATTTTAAATTCCTTTCAAAACTTTTTTCAAAATTGAAATTATTTATGCTACCTTTAATGACGCTGGAGGATCAAGACTCCTCTGGGAAACTTACTGAAACTTAAATTCTAAACACGCAATTTCAGGCTATCTTTAGTGACGTTAAAGAAATTGAGAAGTCTCGGGGCATCTCTCCTGAAATATTTTGACACTGAAGCACAACTCAGGATATATTTCTTCATGATAGAGTAAAAGAAAATATGAGTTTTTTTTTTTTTTGAACTGAAGTCTCATTTAAGTTGAGAAAAGTCATTAAGTTGAGTCACTTAAGTCATTAAGTTGAGAAATAAAAGTTCAAAGACCCTTCCCTGAAAGATTTTCGATATATAGATGCGCAATTTCACGTTCTCTTTGAAGACGTTAAGAGACAAAAAGTGGTTAGGGATCTCCCTCCGAAAATTTTCAAAATTGAAACCTTAAGCCATCTTTACTTTAGACTAGAGCTCCTGTAGAAGATATAGTTATAGTAGCCTTACTTTAGACCATCTTTGTAGTAACGTTAGCAAGGATTCTCTCCCGAAATGTTTCGAAATTAATGTTTTAAAAACATTTTTATTTAGGTTATGTTTAATACCGTCAAGAGAAGAAGCAGGATTCCGGCGCTGTGCCCCGAAATTTTGCGGCATTGAAGCTTCAAGAATGCAATTTTAAGCTCTATTTTTTGAAACTGAAGGTTCAAAATTTCATTTTTAGCAGAGGTGCCCATTACCCCCAAGAGCAAAAACTTATCATCCAAGACTTCCACTGAGATCCCTCTAAAAACGAGAGCCACACATGAAAGAAAAATAAAACAAAAACTTTTAAAAATACCCCTTAAAAATAATTCAATAGCGCCGCTTACGCCATGATTCTTGATAGGAACAACTGCTTTTAGGCTTTGTCTGACAACATTTAGGATAATAAAAGGATTTAGGGACTCTTCCGGAAATTTTTGGGCATAGAGACTGTAATTCGGGAGCTCTCTCTTTTCTAAAAACACATTTTAGAGCTAAAGACTATAGAAAAGTAAGGGGGATATCAACTACCGTTAGCTGTTTGAATTTTAAACCTCTAAAATGCCATTTGAGGCAATGTTTGACCAAGGTATTGAAGAAGAAGCGGGAAAAGAACTCTCTTCCGAAAATTTTTGGATATTGAAGTCTTGAAACTGCAATTAAATTACACGTTGTAAAAGCGAAATTTTAAGATCTCTTTGGACTCTTTAAGAGGGGTCATGAGCCTTCTTTGAATTCATGCTTGCCGGATATACGGGCCTCGACTTCCTATCCTAAACCCGTCACTGAGAAGGCACTCTATTCTTTAATTTCACCGCTGGTAAAGAGATTGAAAATTACGTGCCCTTCTAGCTCGGCCGGCTTGGACTTCTACCTCTTTTCGATTTTTTTTTTTTTCGTTTTGTTCAGCTGAAAGCTTGGAAATTATTTGTGAAAAAACTAAAACCGAAAATGATTGCACTTTATTTTAAATTTCTTGCTGGGAGGAATACTTACACTTTATTTTAAATTTCTTACCGGGGAGGAATGATTACACTTTATTTTAAATTTATTGAGTGTAGCATTATTTTAAAGACTCTTATTTTCTGACTAACTAGAAAAAAAGGGGGAATGAGAAGAAAAAGAGAAACGTAATTTGCTGACTAATAATTTATATGTGTTGAATATTTTTCATTTAAAGATTTCTATTCAAAATGATTAGGATTTTTTCTGTGCGTTTTCTAATTGAAATATCTTCGTTTTCCCAAGACACATTCTTTTTTCTCTTGAGTAAAGCGCAAGGGCTCCCTGACCCTCTTGGGTTGCACCACTGCCTGGTGCCATCTAATGAATTATTATTAGCAATAATTATTTATTTATTTATGTATTTCAAGCTAAAAGTATGTAACTTATTTAAGAGTAAACTTAAACCGAATAATAATAACTACCTTTATTTAAAAAAAAAAAATCCGAATTTTTTTCTGGGGGGGGGGGGTATAGGAGGGAAAGACCTTCTGGGGCATTTCATTCCCTTATATACACCTTTGAAAGCAATGTTAATAGAGAGTGGGCTTTTTTCTTAAGGATTTTTTTTTTTTTTTTTTTTTTTTGAGCAAACACAAACCGAACACCTACTTTTGAAAAAATCTTTCTCGATTTCGGGGGGGGGGGGGGGCTCGGTCCCCTCTTAAATACGCCCTTGCTAAAAACTAGAATTAATTTTGATTCTACTTGGTGCCTTGCTATGGAATGAGGCTCATCTGTCAAATAAATGTTTAGATACGAAAAAGAGATAGTTGGTCTAACCTCCCGTGTCGTCAAAACCAGTGGCGTAGCCAGAGGGGGGGGGGGGTGAAAAGGGACCAATGCACCTCCCAAGGTTTCGTAAGACTACCACAAATAGTGGCACCGAGTTTTAGAAATGTAGTGTAGCTGAACCAAAAAATTGTTTTTTACAATGATTATTTCTAGATCATCCACTTTCTGCTTATTACAAGAGATTATGGGCCCAGCACGCTTAAAAGGGGGATAGGGGCTCACTTAAGTTCTATGTACGCAACTGCATGACTGATTACTTTTTGATGAAATTTCACTCATAAATTGCTTTTCCCATATAAATAAGGGCCACCCTAATGACTATGACTAAGCAAATGAGGATATAATTAATTAAGACAGTGTATTCAAACTTATGTTAAAATATCTATTTGAAATTAAAATTGAAAATGTATAAAAGTCACAGCTATAATAGTGCAATTTTCAAGCTATTTTTCACAGCTACAGAAGTGCTTTTTTAATATAAGAACTGAATCGCAATTTTCTAACTGTAACAATAGTCAATATTATAGCGATACTGTCGTGGGAAGGTAAAAGGACAACTATTGTTAGTACGAAATCCAAAACGCGATTCTTCAAATGTCTCAACAACTCATTTACCGAAAGGAAAATACACTGCCCTTTTTCCTTCCCACCACAGAATAAACGTTCAGCATGAAGCATCTGGAATCAATTTAGTGGTCTGCCTGAAGCTACAGAACAATCGAACAATGGAATATTCCTACCGGGAACCAAGCAAACGGGACCTCTGTTATTCGCGAGGTGCTCCTTCAATCGCGCGCTTTTTCCCTGGCCCCCCGCAGCGAATGCTAACTCGAATAGAGTTCCATGCAACTTCCACTGCCCTCAGAGGAAAATTTCACAGATAACAGCAAAAAGTTGAGAGAAGTATTTAACAAAGGATAGCTCAATCATCAGGAAATGTGTGTTGGTGTTGGTTCTAGTAATTTTTGATTTTATAAAACGAGAAAGTTTTCAAAAAAAATTTTTCTACTACAGTAATTATTATTAAACATATTCAGAAGAATCAACCACAACAAATGTTTAAAAGAAGCTCACAAATTATTTTAGCAATGAAGCTTTAATTCATAGATTGAGCACTACCACGTTTTACATGAAGCCACTAACAGCGAAAAGCTTAAAAGTTGTCAGCAATACTACCAATCTTAGTATATATACTATTTACGAAGGAAATGCGCCACATCTCAATGCATCATAAAAATACCGTGAAGACCAAAAAAAAAAAAAAATCAAAAATAAATAAAATAATTAAAATTAAAAAATCAGAAATTGGAAAACATGGTTTTGAGATGAAGGAAGATGTGTATCTGTCGGTCCGCCTGCATGCCGCCCCCCAATAACTTATGAGCTCACAGTATGAATCCAACAATCTTTTTTTTTTTTTTTTTTCGAAATATGTCGGACAAGACATTTCTTCCCCACATTTCACTTTTTGATTTTAACAAGTTTTCGTTCAATTTGAGCAGCTGAAAACGCCTAACGTTAACGCTTATGGGAAAATTTAAGATCAATGTAGATCCCGAACTTAAAGGTGAATCTCAGGCGCGCACACAGGAGGGGGCTTTGGGAGCTTAAGCTCCCCCTATGACAAAACTAGACTTGAAGGCTTTAAGCATCAACCACATTTTAAAGTTTTCCACATTGTCGGGAAAGATTCAAGTCATTAATAACTCAATATATACTACGCTTTGAATCCAATTGAAATGACAAATACGCACACGTATAACATATACCTTGTCTTTCTTAAAGTCTGGGGGAAAGTGGGTAAATTCTCACTTATAAATGACCGCTCCCCCTCGTCTACAATTTCCAAAAAACCAAGGCATTGTTTTCAATTAAATCATTCATTGTACATGTACAGACGCATGAGGCACGAGAATGGGGCCTCGGCAAAGCATGATGGAACTTCAAATCACAGAGAGTCTCATCCTCAAAACCAAAATAATTTTAATTTCGAGGATTTGTCATGGAAAATCATGATGTTTCGCAGTGGCGAATTACAGGTTTGAAAGATGAAGGCACTGGCAAGAAATTAAAAATTTCAGTACAGAAAACCAAACTAGTTAACTGAAAAATCTTTTCCTATTTTCTCCATTTTGATTTGGAATAAAAATATAAAAAAAAAGTAGCTAAGAAAATCGGAGGAAGGGGGTATCCGAACCTAATTTCTCTCTTTTTTTCGGCATTCAAGTTAGAAAGGAATTATAGTTTTAGAGCTTCAAGTCTTGAAAAATTCCGGGAGAAAGTCTGAATGTCTTCATTGAAGATCGTCTAATAATTGGTTTTTGGAACATGAATTTCTAAAAATTTCTGGAAGTGAAAAGCGAGCCCCATTATCGAATATGGCCTACAGTTTTATTTTTAAAATTTTATAGTCTGGTAACTTATGCCTATTTTCATGACTTTTTTTGAGGGTGGTTTTTTATAGGAAAATAAAAATGAATTATCTTGAATATTAAGAGTGTTCTTATTTACATATTGAAAATATATAAAAAAAAAATATTTGAAACAATTTAAGAGTTTATTACTATATTTTTATTGTCACTCGAAGTTGGAACTTCAAAAAAAAAAAAAAATGCACGTGGGTGGCCCGGGTGATTTTGGCTCTTGATGTTATCTGAAATCAAATGTTCTTGATTATTCTTAATCTATAGACATGTCATTCTGGTTGAAACTACTAAAGTTAAATTTCAAGGGTAAATAACAAAATGGCGGACTTTGAAAAAAAAAAAGTCCTTTTATTTTAGCAAAGAAAGGGTTGTAAAATAAAAAGTTAGGGGTGAAAAAAATTCTTGTTAGTACCGACGAGAACTATAAGTGTGTAGAACAGCCTGTTAAAATTTGAAAACAATCGGTTCTGTAGAAAAAAAGTTAGGACCCGGGCCGAACAGAAAAACAATGTTTTGAGAAAAACGCGTTTAAAGTTCAACAGCAAACTCCGAGGCGCTCTAGGAAACTCGTCATAACTTCCGAAATATTTCAAATTTCTGTCTGCAATTTTCACAGTATATTCTCAAGACATTAAACTTTCAAATTAAGCAAAAAAAATTTTTTCGATTTTTTGAACCCAAGTTACCAGACTACTTACCTTAAAGGTTGGACTCCGAGACGCTTTAGGAAACTCGTTATAACTCCCGAAATATTTCGAATTTCTGTCTGCAATTTTCACAGTATATTCTCCAGACATTGTACTTTCAAATCAAGCAAAAAAAAATTTTCGATTTTTTGAACCCAAGTTACCAGACTACTATCTTAATTTCAAAAAATTAAAAAAAAAGACCCCCTCCTCCCACCAAATATTAATGATAAAAGGTCTTAAATTTCGGTTCCACCACATTCCATCCCATAACGTCATCAAAGATGGTCTACAATGGCATTTTTAAAACTTGAATTTCAAAAAATGTTCGAGGAAAGATCCCGAAAATCGTTTAAAATTGAGTTTTGAGATCTTTAATTTTGACAATAAACATTCACAGGAGAAAATCGAGCCCTGTGCCTTTCTCTAACATCATCAAAGATGCTATTGCGTTATTTAGACATCAATTTAAAAAAAATTCCGGGTTGAGAGCGGTCGAACCCCATTTTTCCTAAGATTAACTGAGATAGTTTTACATTTCGTTTTTGGAATTTCAACATCAAAAAATCGTCAGTGAAAAGTTCCAAAACCCCCATTCATTCTCCTAAAATTTTCAAAGAGGGCCTACTATTGTGTTTTTTGAACATCAATTTCGAATATTTACAACGGGAGAGCCCCTGACTCGTGATCTTCCTAAGATTAACCAATGTCGTCTTAAACTGCGCTTTTCGAATCTTAATATAAAAACATTCCTAAACCTCACCCCCCAAACAATTGAAAAAAAATACGAGGAATTATAACGTTTTTATGGCCTCAAATTCTGAAAAAATATTAGATGAGGGCCGGCAAGTCTCAAATCTCCCTAACATGACCAAAAATTGTCTAACTGTTGAATTTTTGGGATCATTTTTCGGAAATTTTTCCGGGGAGAACCCATGAACCCCGTATCAGTATGCTTGAATATTCCACTTTATGTCTTTGTTTATAATAGTAATGATCTTGATTCGTATCATAACGCTATTCTCGTGAGTGCATTAATCACCTCATCTTCAGTAAGGTTGGAAGATCCTCACAGTATTTACCATTTATTTTCTTACATAAACACAATTTGATAAATAAGTAAAAAATTCACATAAAATTTAACAGAAGCAAGAGAGCTTCCAATCAAAAAAGCAAAGCTTTACACTATTATTCCGGAAAAAAATAAATAAAAAGAAAGGGGGGGGGGGCGGTAATCTATTAAATTTTAGTATTTTCGGGATTTTAAAATTATAATCCAATGGCCTCTGAATATAAAAGGGGTAAGGGTGCTTGATGTCAGAAATTAGCCCCCCCCCCTTAAGTTAAATCCTGAGTGCGCCCCTGGTGCATCTCCTTAAAAAAAATCTCCTCTTGATGAAGAATGTATGGAAATTTTTTTTTGATTAATTTCTTTTAGGAATACCGATTCCGACTCCAACTCCACAGTCATGACAGAAATACAGGCTCTAAAAAAACGAGACTCCGACTAACGACTCCTAGTCCGACTTCGCAAGCATGGCAGAGATCCAAGTTGGGAAAAAATGAGAGTCCTATTCGTAGAATTTTGAAGACTTCGACTCCGACTCTGAGTACTACTTTACCGCAAAATCAGTTCAACCCCGACTATGCAGCCCTGGTTTCTACTGTGAAATAATGATAATTGAGATGATTGTTTTTCGTTCTAAATTATTATTATTATTATTATTATTATTATTATTATTATTGGCAGAGGGAAATAAAAGGAAATGTGAAGTGTTTTTTCACACGAAGAAGGCGCTCCGCAGAAATTATTTATTTTCTGATGAAAAATGTTTATTTACGAGGACATTTTTTTCTTTCGCAGTAAGTTACTGCCCCTAAGCCAAGCCAGGGCTAAAAGCTTAGGCTATAAGGAGATGGCTAGACTGTCTTCACCATAGGCGGATTTACGGGGGTGTTAGGGTGTGCGGCGCACCCCAATAATTTTGTTTTATTAAAATTAAAAATATTTTGCTAGAAATAGTTTGGAAAATAACTTATATTTTTTCATAGTAACAATGCAAATTAATTTACTTGAAAGCAAACTCAAAAATAATTTTATGCTGCTCTTTGTGTCACCACACATTGCCAGTGCGAGAGAAATTGTGCTACATATTAAAAGTAAGAAAGTTTATGCATTTGAAAAAAAAAATTAATACGTAATTTCATACATCAAAAATCTCATTTCGAAAATTATTTATTATTTAGTGCTGTATTACAGAATAATTGGGTATTTATTGGTATGTCATTACAATAAATTTTACTTTAAATAAAGCACAATTAATACAGTCAAAAAACATGACTTTTGATACTTTATCAAAAACTATATAAACTGTTTCAAGTTCTTGCACATTAGTCCTCTTCGCAGTGCCGTAAATCTGCTCGGAAATAAGCTAAAAATCAACATTTTAAAAACAAAAATGCTACCGATCCCTCATTGACCGTGGAATATCTTCTTCCCCACAGATCCCCGATATTGTTTCACCCCCCAGAATTCACAGCCTAAATCCGCCTGTGGTCTATACACACAGGATAATGAGGACCTGTGTCTACACACACAGGAGAACGAGGACCTGTGTCTACACACACAGGAGAACGAGGACTCGTGTGTGTACACACCGGAGATCGAGGACCCATGTGTATACATACCGGAGATCGAGGACCCGTGTGTATACACACCGGAGATCGAGGACCCGTGTGTGTACACACCGGAGATCGAGGACCTGTGTGTATACACACGGGAGATCGAGGACCCGTGTGTATACACACCGGAGATCGAGGACCCGTGTGTATACACACGGGAGATCGAGGACCCGTGTGTATACACACCGGAGATCGAGGACCCGTGTGTATACACACCGGAGATCGAGGACCCGTGTGTGTACACACCGGAGACCGAGGACCTAGTATTTATAAACTCACCAACAAGCAAGTTCAGGGGCGTATTGGGGTGGGGGGGGGGGGCACGCACCCTACCCAAGAGGAAGAAAAATAATTTATATTAAATATTTTTTTCCTTTTCCTGCACTTTTAAGCAGAAATAATCATAAACAAGAAGTTCCGTCTAGAACTAAACCAGCATACTTTCCCGTTTACCAACATCGACATTCTATCATCTGATCAGTATTCTGTTAATTAGTTAAGACTACAGTCATTTTAAACATGCCTTTTTAGCATTTAAAGTTGATTTCTAAAAATAAAATATTAATATTTTATCAGATGAAATAGAGAAAAATAAATGAACGAATAAATATCAGTAGCACCTTTTAAACAATGCAGCTAGCTAATAATATATATTTTTTCATAAAAATATAATTCTTTTGTTGTCTTCGTATGCATAAGGGGACGCGGAAACCATCACTCTGAGGTAAACTGGAGATGTGTTATATATTTCACGTATCAGGTTTTCATTATCAATTGTTTTCAATTATTCGTTATTTTCGTAAAACTTAATGAACTGAAAGCAATTTTTGAGTGGTTTTTATGTTTTGATCTCTTTGCGTGAAATGCGATAGTGTTTTCTTCATTTTCTTCATTAAAATCATCATTTAATCAGCGCATGAAATTTATGATTTCAGTAACATGTTGATAACTCAAAATTGAGTTAAATTGAAACGGGATAACTAAAACCGCTAAAATTTAAATTGAATATGAAGCAAATTGAAAAGCTCAACGTTATTTGATTCAGATTTGAAATAAATTTTGTGGAAATGTATTCGGAGCTATTTTTTTAGTACAAGATAAAATCATATTTAATGTTTAAAAAAGCGAACGAAATATATTTGCGTTACTGATTTAAAAACAAAAAAAAAAAAAAATGTTTAAGGCACTGTTATTTTAGAATTTGTAATACAAAATAATAGGCAATAAGGGTAGTAATAACTAAATATATGAATAAAAAATCAAAAAGTGAGATATTTCTGGTTTTTTTTTTTTTTTTTTTTTTTTAGATTTTGCTTAAGGAGATTTTGCTGAAAGAGTGAATAATTTTCGATACGCAGTAAACATCACTTTTCGAAAAGAGTTGATCGATAATATCAACGAATAATCAGAAGAAAAATTTAAAAATATGTTTCGTTGTAATCAAACTTTCGTTACCACAGAATTCGTTATAACGAGATTTTACATTACTAATTATTGTATTTTTGCCGTGTTGTTCCAGTTTATCTAATTAAGCAGAAAAAACTGCAAAATAAATAAATATATATACAGTTACAAAAAGGAAAAAGGGGAAAAGAAAAAAAAAACTTCGTTATATCGATTTTCTTTTTACGGGACATTGCAAAATAAAACTCGCACTTTGAAATGCAAGAACTTTGAACTTATTGCTAAAACATGTCAACGAAAACAAAAAATGAGAAGAAAAACTCATTCTGAAAAAGGTGTGTATCGGACATACATTTATCTCGTGCTAACGAGGACCTCCCACCCCGCTGAGGAGATAACACTCGTGTTGATTTATAACATGAAACCGTGGACGCGAGTTCACACACGGCCTTCTCGACGCTTCACACACCAATATGTAAATTCCCGCAACCGAGGACATTTTTAAATTTTAATAAAAAACAATTTTCTGCCCTTAGACAGATGCTCTGATGTCGAAAACAGCGTTAGTTCAAAACGAGGACGTCCTCGTTTGCCGGTGCGTCCTCGTTTTGAAGGTGTGTATACATGCGTAGGTCCTCGCTTTCCACCATCCGCAAACACACACACACACACACACACACAAACACACAAACACACACACACACACACACACACACACACACACACACACACACACACACACACACACACACACACACACACACACACACACACACACACACACACACACACACACACACACACACACATTTGTAAGTTTCTGCAAAGGTTTTTGTTCCCCAAATCAACTTCTACAGGTATAAGACTTCCATACCTGACAACTTGGAACAAAAAAAATCCGACAATTTAATTCTTACGGGTATCAATATAAAGTAGATCAAGAAACAATAAATTGATCTCAGCAAATGATTTAGTTTTTGAGTGCTTTAATCATGGAAGCCTCAATATATGTCAAAAAATAAGTACATGAAAGCTTTTACTAAAAGACTAGACTAAGAGAAAAAGCGAAAGACAGAAAATATTTTTCAGGAACATCTGTGAAGCTTGAGAAGGATTGAAAGGCATAAATACAAGAGTAGTGCTGCAGTACTTCTGCATACTTTATTTTTAAGGTAATTTTAGAAGAAAAAAATCTTTTGGAATTGTCCAAAGCATGAAAATGTGTCACATTGTTTTGTTACTATTTATTTATAAAAAAAATGGTACTGATCCCT
Source organism: Uloborus plumipes (assembly GCA_038373865.1). NCBI lineage: Eukaryota > Metazoa > Arthropoda > Arachnida > Araneae > Uloboridae > Uloborus > Uloborus plumipes. The sequence continues at coordinate 9,224 of JAXGGA010014778.1, read as the reverse complement.
TTGAAAGGATTTTTACCCTTTTCTTTCTTATTCTCGGAAAGAAGAATAATACAAGCTGAAGGAGAAACTTAGAGTTAAAGGATAAAAGATCCCCATAACTTAAGATCAAAAGCTTCAAAAGACTTGAAAGAGCAGTCAAAGTATCATTTCTATCGAATGCTTGATAAAGTATAATGAATTGCACTTTTCTAGATAAAAACAACTCGGCTTTCCGATACTTTAAGGAATAAGTAGGAAAAGGATGTTTTAAGCATGTAATAGTTTCTTTTATACAGAAAATAGGTGAAAATATTTTGCTTAAAAATTGAAAGAGAAATGAAAGTATTATTGTTGTTGTGTTTGAAATACTTAATTTTCTGTGATATTGTCGCTGCGTCTTTAGAAATGGCTTGCCAAATTATGCAACTTATAACATACTTCAAAACAAACCTACGTAGAGTTTCATCCATGGGTAGAGGGGACCCAACGGAAGGTTACGCGTGGTCACTGTAAACTCCCAGAAATTTCCCTATCCTGCAATTTTGTCTGCCGATTTGGCTAATATAGACATCCCTAGCTGCATCATCTCATCGGCCGATGATCGGCCATTCATCGAAACCCGATGAAATTCTCATCGGCCGATGATCCAATATGTCTCATCGGCCGAGCAGAATCCGAGCAGCAAAATCCGATGAGAATACGATGAGATTTGGAGCAATTTACGAGCAGAACAGTCCCATACCGAGGAATTTCATCGGGAAACTTGATCGGAAGGATATCGTTTTCCGATGGAATATAGCTCATCTTATTTTCATCGGGAAAGTTTATCGGAAGGATATCGATTTCCGATGAAAAGTAGCTCATCGAAAACCGTGCTCGGATACTGATCGGAACGATGTCATCGTGCGTTACAGGATCAGTTTACGAGGAGTTTGTTGATCGGCCGAGCAAAATCCGATGAGTTGATGCTACTTGGGATAACACTGAAAAATTGAAATTCATAATATGTATATTGTATAATATAGCTATACTCACATAATACACCATTTAAAGAAATACGTATTTCATTCGTCAATTTTGGAATCTCCCCTGATTTTTTTTTCTGGGCGTATGTAATCCATTATGTCAACTCAATTTCGATAAGCTCCTTCGATAGTGTCTATTTTATTTATTTTTTCCATTATTATTTACTTATATTAAAAACTGAGTATCTTTCTATCTTTATATCTATGTCACGCTTCTTTCTCAAGAACACCAATGAGCTGAAAGTCGAACCAGGTACTGATAGATTGGTAATTTTTCAGGCTTCATTAGTTCTAATTTATATACTTATACGATTTTAATTAACGAAGATATCAATTAAGGCAAATTTAAAGCGATTTGACCTAAATGATTAAATATGAAATCCATTGTTACAAAACGTGGTTGCTATGAAACAGTAATAATAATGATGATGAGAATTTTGAATGAAGGCTTAACTAAATCAAACGTGAAACTCATTAGCGGGCCAAGTACGTAGTACTTTTATCGCTAGCTACTTGTAGTTTTCTGAAATATAAATTAGTTGAAAAGCCATCTACTTATATTAAAAACTGACTATCCACGTCTCTTCTTTCCTTTGAGCGAGCTGAACTTACTAAACTTTCCTCAACATATTGAAGGCGCAAAGTGCCCGTGCAACATCTCAATAATTCGAATGATTTTTTGATGCAGAAAAAAAGAAAAAGCGCGAAGCGCCTCTTAGCGAGCCGCCTTGGCGGAGAGCAGTTTTCTGAAATATTCCTCACTACATTCAAGGTACGAAGTACCCGTGCAACGCCGGGCCACATGAGTAGTATGTCTTGAAATCTTATGAACATTAAGCTATATCAAATAATATAACATCAGAGTGAGGTAAAAGTTAGGGAGGGGTTACGTCATGTACCCAACATGCCGCAGGAAGCTAATCTAGCTGCCCGGGCAGCTAGTTTTTATTTAATTTTCATTATTATGATATGATATGCTTGTGGGGGTATCTTGCTAGAATTTAATTTTTCACGCTGCGATAAAATGTAGATAAGTTCTGTCTTCCTCCCCCCTTTATGTTGCTACCATCACCTAGTTTAAGTAGAAAACTGACTTTGATATTAAATATATATATAAAAAATATTGTGTAAAGCAAGAAATTAAAAGCTGCATTACATTTTGATTTTTGAAAACCAAATGAAGCTCGTTTTAGTACTGTTGAAAGAACTTACTGCACACACACTTTCGAAATAAATGTTTATTGAAATATTAGAGCAGTAAGCTATTTCACAGAAGTTTTATTTTTACAATGGCTTTTCTTCAATGACTACCTGGAAAGAAAAAGACAATAGATGCATGCAGTAGATTCCATTAAGATTTCACAATCAAATACGCAAGTGAATTACTAAGCTTGCCATCTAAAATTTGAAAACAAAATAAATATTTTATATTATTAGACTCAAAAAAGCCATGCTTACTGTTTTATTGAAATAAAGGAAGTAAGCGTGGAATTGCCTGACAATTATTTAAGGTAGGTTTGGTAATAACGCGTCTTTATGTGAACGTGTATAAACATAAATTTATTTGCAATATGCGAGAAACCTAACAGTTCCGGTGTTGTTAATCCCCCTTCTATGCACCCAGTCCTAACACCGTGGGAAACACCGCTAATTTTTTTGTTAATATTTTTTCATTACATTGCAACCCAAAAAATGTTGCTAATGATTGTTTTGTGCCTTGCAATGCAACTTATTCTTCCACTGTAATCTCATTTTTAATTTTGTTATGAATAACTTAGAATAATTGGCTGCTGGTGTCATTCAATGCAGGATAATTATGCCTCGAGCTCGCAAATTCCGCGCCTCTAGTTAATGTTGTTACCTACAAAGCGATTTATTACAAATTTACCTCAATCAATTCGAAGACAGCTACCAAGACCCAGTTTTACTGTAGAAATAGCGCAAACCGTATTTTCACCACATAGAAACTTTAAAAATTTACCAGTAACATCAACAATGTTAAGATAAATTGCTTAAAATATAAAATATTCATATAAACTAAATGAATCATCAGTGCGCACTGATGATGGGGCTTCATTTGTAATAGCCCCGAAATAGCTATTTTCTAGTTTTCAAACTCTTTTTTATATTTTATTTGTACTTTTGGGCACGTTGTCTTGTATTTTAAACTTCATATATGTTGTTATTAGTTCCTAAAAATGAAATAATAACTTCTATCTATTTTATTATTAAGAATTTAAGGTTTTACGTCGACAGTTTTTTCTTCAGAATGAAAGCTAAATACAGTAAAGTTAAAAACTGTTCTGTTGCGTCCTCCATTATACCTTTACGTACCTTTACAATTTATACAAGTTGTCACACTCTTTGGCGTATAATTTCTTGAACAACTGCAGAGCAAATGATCCGGGTTCTCCGAGAAATTCGGGGCATCTCTCACTGAAAGCTATTGCGCAGTCTAAGTTGGGCAAAGCTTTCCTGAAAGATACACGTAATGTGAAAAACTTTAATGTGAAGGGTTCATTTTTGCCTGTGTCTGATTTACAAGCACACTAAAAAATGAATGTTGCTTTTACAGTATAATACAGTCCATTTTATAGTAATTAACTGTAAAAATTTCTCATTTTTCAGTAATAAACTGTAAAATTGCTAATTTTACAGTAAGAAACTGTAAATTTCTATATAATTTTGAACGCATAATTATAAGAACTTGATTTTGTTCTAATGTTATTCTGGAAACCTAATGTAACGTTTGGTGCTTACTCAAGTAGCATACTTCATTTTTTAATCGTTTTAAAATGTTTTGCAACGTTGTGACAACTATTTCAAGGGGTTTGCTACTTTCGGAGCCTTTTTTATTTCCCCAAAAGAATAACAATTTGAACAACTGCTTATTTTTTTAATTAAAAAGTTACTAAAAGTAAGAATACAAAAGTAAGAAACTTTTGTATTCTTATATATGCTTATATATTTTTTGTATTCTTTTATATTTTGTTTCTTACTAAAAGTAAGAAACAAAATATAAGGCTTTCGTTTAAAATTTAGGAAATCGAAAAAGTTAAGCAAAAAAAAAGAAAAAAACCCGCTAGTTTTACTGTTTATCCCAAACACTCTACAATCATTTCCACTCAATACATTTAGAAAAAGCTTCTCACTGTAAGTTGTTGCATTACTTACCTGTGTTCTGAACTGAAACGTTTACAACAGTCTCAAATTTTTAATGGGAAAAATTGTACGAGCTTGCTGTGGTGGAAAATAAGAGAACAAGTAAATAATAACGTTCAATAGCAGAAGCTCCGATGGAAAGCGATTGCAGGCCTTTAGGTTGACACTGTTTTAATGTACCTACCATAAATTCCAAATATCATATCTGCGTATCTGAATATTTTAAAAATATATATTTGTACGGCTATTCTGTAAATAAATTAAGAATCCTTACTGGCAAAATTTCTCCATTTCTTCTTTATTATCTTTAGGGAGCTTTTCAATAAACCACGAAGGAGTATTTCCATCATAGCACTTCTTATACTCGGCTTCTGTGCAGTCTGAAGACGCTTTGGTGCAGGCAATAGCTACGAAACATATTCAAATATACATTTAAAGCAAAAGATTGTATAGCAAAAGTTATATATACATTTCCTTTAACTGTACCCTACTTCATGCTTGGCTTACAGGCCACTTCATGCTTGGGTGGAAATAAGAGGAGAAAAGCTCTATTAACCGTGAAATACACCAATTTTAGAAAAAATAGAAAAAGAAAAACGCAAAAAAAAAAAAAAAAATTGAACGCCTATAATATGAAAGTAGTAAAATGTTAACGAAATTCAAATATAAGTATAGGTTGATGTTGTTGAAAACTATGCACCAATTTTAAAGGTTAACCACACAAGAACCTCATCATTAATACGGACAATTGATAATATTAAATGAAATTAAAAAAAAAAAATAAGTAAAACTAAATTTAAAGAAAAAGAAAGAAAAAAGCACTAACTCTAACTTCCAAAAAAATAACCTTATTCTGCAAATTTTCATGACGATTAAACAAGTTTGGAGGCAGAGTAGCGCACTTGCAGATTTTCCTTGGCGAATAATACTTCTAATTATATATATTAGGCATTCATGCTTGCATTTTGTCATTCTGCAAGATCAGGAATTTTTATTCGATAAACTAAGAATTCCGCCCTCCCAAAAACTTTCTTTGGGGCACCCGCTCCTACTTGCTACCTGCAGGTAAAAATTCAAGAGGAAAAATTGATACTCGTCTTAAAAGCGTTTCTTTTATGCTGAAGTGAATTACAAACTCTTTTTGTTAACAAAATGGAAACTGGCAATTGCAATATGTTGATTTAATGAACTTTATTCCCTTGTACGGCTATCAAAGACATCGTTACTAAATGCTTAGATACATAGACACGTTGAACTTCCAACCTTCTTTCCTGTTGGGTCGGGGGTTATAAATACTGGTAATGTTCCACTCATTATGATTTCTTTTTGTATGGTACTGAAGTTGGTATACCATTAAATTATTTACGAGATAAAATGTAACAAACTAAATGTTTTCATAACGTCTGCTATCTGTTGAATGAAAATGAAAATGGTCGGAAAAAAACCGGAAACTTTCGGAAAAAAAAACGTTTTTTTTTCGTTTTTTTCCGAGGAGGTTTATTTCCACTCCGGAAAAGTTAAATTTTTCAAATTTTCAGTAAAATGAAATTAAAATTTTCAGCATAAAATGATAAATTTAGAAATTTATCATTTTCTTCTTCACCTCCACCCCTCTCTCTTACCGTAATAACCTCTTGCTTTGGTAATGCAAGTTGGACGATATTACAATTTGCCTATAGATCAAGGAGAACTGTTAGAGCTGAGAAATTTTAATATATGAACATTGTTAAAAAATAAAACTTTAACTTAAAGTTCAAATTTTAATCCAAAAAATATTTGATCACACTTGTTGAATGCATATGCATATTTATATACTCATATTACCAGTTTAAAATTCGTTTCAACTTTTCAAAATTTCAACCAACACTTACCTTTGCTCTCAAGGGTCAAATGCAGCCTCAGGGAAAATTTATTGCTTGAGTAGAACCATTATAGATATTTAAAGAGTTTTACCCTTCAAACGTGCGTTTGTTTAGAAAACAAAAAATGATTATGGCAATTTTGTTGCAAGCAGATCTTAAATACAATTCTTGCTAGTTCTTATTACTCTGAATCTATTATACTATAATTACCTTTTAAAAACATTGAGCAAGAAACTTTACTAAAAAGTTTCGAAAATAGTACAGATTTTTTATTGTTATAAATTTACATAATCAGTAAATTAAACACAATTTAAAAGTATTTTTAAACATACTCTTTTTGTTTAAAGTTAACTTTCAGTTAAATTTGAAATTACATTTTCATCTTTTTTCATCAATAGGCACAGTATCATTTTTGGATTAATAATAAAAATAAATGTGTAAAAATATTGCTTTTAGTTGCTAAAGTTCTGCGCAAAGTTGAATTTACTTTATAATTAAAGTGAATTTCAGGTCAACTTGCAATTAAACCTCTTTTGTTGTAATTAATCCTGCTCCATTTCAGAATCTGAATAAATTGATTCCACGCTGCCAGGAGAGGAATATTCACTCTGAATCTGAATTCTGAAATCTTCGTCAAATAGGGTCAAATTTCAGCGAATGGCTACCAGTTTTTCCACATTATCTGTAGTCAACCGATTTTGGAGTTTTGTATGAGTGTTTCCGAAAGCAGATTAGTTTCTTTCACTAGATTGAGTGGGGAAAAACCAGAACTCAATAGTTTTCATTTTTAGATAGTGAGGTTATATTGCAAGGGAGAAAAATCATTCTGATTTTTCTTTCAAACACTATTATTGATGTTTGAAAGTATCTATTTATTATTTTACTAGCGGTACCCGCACGGCTTTGCCCGTGGTATAAAATTAAAAGTTCATTTGTAAAATAATTAATATAGCAGAAAAAATACTCTATTTTAGTTATAATTCAACTACAATTCCTTCAAAGTATGATATAAAAATTTGGTATGGGCCCTACACTACTTCCTTTTACGTGTACATTTCTTAGTAGATGCCTTAAGTGCTAAAATAGTGCTTGGAGGGAGTAAGATAACAATTCAAACATTTATATCCCTAGTTTGCCACGAAACAATGCAAAAAAATGTTTTACAATGATTAATCTCCAAAATATCGCCGATTTTAACATCATTCAGTGAATTTTTCGCAAAATATCACCAATAGCGCCAAATTGAACCCCCCCAAAAAAAGTTTTTAAAAAAATCGCAAATTTGTCGCCAAATTGGCAAAATATCGCTAATAGCGCCAAATTGAGTCCAAATAAAAAAAAAAAATCGCCAACTTGGCGATATGTCGCCAAATTGGCGACAAATACTTCGCGACCAAAGGCTTGGCGATATATCGCCAAGTGGTCGCGCCAATTCATCTGCATTGAAATTAACACTGATTAACTCCAAAAAAGGGGTAAAGCATCCCCTTGTGACATTCAAATGAAACCCCAACTGGAGATGCACAAAAATAAGCCAAAAGAGAAAATAAGAACAATTTTGTTGCTCACAGAAACCAACAGAAATCTTACCAAAATTTGAAAGAAGAAGAAAGTTTCCTTTCCCAGCTTTAAAAACAAAACAATACATTTTCCGAAATGAAACACTTTAAAAAGAACGTTGCAATGTCACAATTTATACGATATTTGGTTAATCTTTGTGCTTTGGGTACCCCTTTCTCGCTAAATGGGCGATAGACGCTCCTACTACTGTTTCTAAACGTTGCCAAAATCAATATTGCTGAAATGCGAAATCTATAAAAATGGAAAAAAAATCCGCCAAATCTTTTAATTAAGTCATTAGTATATTGGAAACAGGGTGGCCAGAAAAATACTACGCTCCTTATTTGGGCCGAAAAAATACTACCGTAGTATCAAAAATACTACTTCTGGCAACCCTGGAAAAAGAACGAAACAAAAATAAGTATGAACACGTAACCATAGTAACAGCATGAAAAGTTGATTTCCGTTGATAAAATAATTCATTTCATTAACCATTTTAGAATCGTTTGGCTTGCTTTACTGAAGGTAAGCCTTGAATTCCGGGATTCTAAAAACAATTGTTACAGCTCTCCTGATGATCGTAGAAACTTCGAAAAAACTTCATTTTGTGCAGAAAAATTCAAGCTTTCGAATGACATAAGACTTGAAAATGTGTATAAAATATTTCTTCCCTATTTTATCGAATTTCCGCTAAGAATTCGAATAGAAAAAGAACGAAATGGAATTTTCGAAAAATCGCTTCGAGGTGCAAAACTACATGCTACAAACTAATTTTGTACCAAGTGGCATAAAAATCGACCGAACGGTTTTGGCGCTACGCGCGTAACAGACAGACAGAAGGAAAGACAGAAGGAAAGACAGAGAGACAAACTTTCAGCTTTATTATTAGTAGAGAAGTTTTAAAGGCAGTCTAAAATAGAAAATTTAATTTTAAGGGTTCGACACACTTTATCCAATACTAGCGGTACCCGCACGGCTTTGCCCGTGGTATAAAATTAAAAGTTCATTTGTAAAATAATTGATATAGCAGAAAAAATGCTCTATTTTAGTTTTATTCAACTATAATTCCTTCAAAGTGATATAAAGATCTGATATGGACCCCACACTACTTAATTTTACGTGCAAATTTCTTAGTAGATGCCTTAAATGCTAAAATAGTGCTTGGAGTGAGCAAGATAACAATTCAAACATTTGTATCCCTAGTTTGCTACGAAACAATGCAAAAAAATGTTTTACAATGATTAATCTCCTAAATATCGTCGATTTTAACATCATTCAGTGGATTTTTCGCAAAATATCGCCAACAGCGCCAAATTGAACCTAAATCAAAAAAAAAAAAAAAAAAATTTCGCCAATTGGCGTCAAATACTTGGCGATCAAAAGCTTGGCGATATATCACCAAGTGGTCGCGCCAATTCATATCACTTTTGTTAACCAATTCATATCACCTTGCATTGAAAACACTGATTTACCGATAAATGGGGTAAAACACCCCCTTGGAACATTCGAATGCAACCCCAAGGGAGATGGACAAAAATAAGCCAAAAGAGAAAATAAGAACAATTTTGTCGATAACAGGAACCGACAGAAATCTTACCAAAGTTTAAGAGAAGAAGAAAGTTTTCTTTCCTAGCTT
>JAXGGA010014777.1:0-31097 GCA_038373865.1 Uloborus plumipes | reverse complement strand
CAAGGGGTTGTTACCGTATGCCTCCTCCGATATTGGAGTTTGGGAAAATCAGAACCCCTTGAGAAGAGAGGTAGACCTGTCCGACATGTTGGTTCTCAGAGATCCTTGAATCCAGTCTGGTTTCCAACAAGTGTTTACAGACGGTTTATTGCCTGTTTCTTCCTTCGCCCTGGGTAAGGGGTGGTAACTTACTGCTTTAAAAACAACACAGCCAAACTTCAATCAAAGCAACTCATATAAAAAGCTTTAAAGCCAAGTTTTCTTCAACACCGTTTTCTGGGACCAAAATGTCGGAGGACTTGGCTCCCCCCCAAGCCCTTGGCACCGGGAAAAGGTCAGTGCGGCGAGAATGGATCTGTCAGCTGGACGTGCTCTTTAAAGTATACAACACAATTATCCGAATTGCTAAACAAGCGGCGCGCGATCCGCAGAATAATCCCCCATTATAAGAGATTTAATTTTTTTTTTATTTGGGTTTGTTGTTCTCTTGGCAGCGAATATGGTTTTCAAAAGTGAACAGCAACCGTTCGTGATCGACGCGAAGTTGGGGTCGTGATTTCGGGGAAGTTCTCCCATTTCACGTTCATCGGCGTAAGAATTATTCTCTATAGTTAGAATTCTTATTCAATTTTGAGCGTTTTAACCCTTTAATGGAGCCAGTGGTCGGAAGTAGCGCGCTACAAGTAGCGAAACTACTGTAGTAACTACATTTTTGAGTAGTTTGTAGTGTAGCGCACTACTTTTTAAAAAAAGTAGAGTAGTGAGTAGCGCGATACAATAAAATTGTAGTTTGTAGCGATTTCTGAAAACTACTTTTAAATAGGGATGCAACGAATAGTGATTTGGCCGAATACCGAATATTCGGCCAAACTCAAGGCCGAATATTCGGCTATTCGGCCACCGAATAGTTAACTTGTTTTTGTTAATAATCAAAGCAAAGGTTGCATTTAAAGCACACTTTTGTTTGATTATGAGTTCAATATAGATTATTAAAGATTTTAAAAAATAATTTGGTGTATTTTTTTTGAAAATGGTAGCATTAGTTCAAATTTTAAAAATATTCGGCCATATTCGGCCAAAAAATTACTAAAATGAAGACCAAAGAAGAATGTACTTCCTTACCAATTGTTCTTAAAGACCAAAGCTCTATATTTAAGCTTCTAAAAAGTATTTCATAAAACTCTCCCAATTAAATAAGGGGAAAAAATAAACTGAAATGATTTAGCGTGGAAATGTATCATACAGTTTTTCATTGTATTTAGTGTTAACATTTACCAAAATTAGTAGCAACAAACCATATTTTTCTATGAGAAATGTTAATATTTGAAGGTATTTCAACAAAAAAAAAATATTTAGATAACTCATAGACTTTTATTCGTGTAGGCACCAAGACAAAAATCGACTGTTATCGTTCTTAGAACCCGAATTTGAAAAATCGATATGGTTTAAGTAGTGAGAATTAAATTTCCGAACCTATCTTAACAGAGCAGAAAGTGAATTTCGGAACGAGATGCTCACTAGATTTACCAAATGTAATGAACACTTATTTTCCAAATCTGGTAAAATTTTAAGAAAAGAAAAAGAAAGAGACCTATCTCCTAAAAATGTTTTCTGCATCATAATCTGTTTGCACAGAAAAAACTTAGCTTTATGATTTTCACAATTGCAAATATTACAAAGAATATTTTTGAAAGGTTATGAATCGGAATTAACAATGCTATTTTTATATTTTAAATTCTCATATTCAATTTTTTTTAAAATAAAAGATCGGGAAGGAAGCATATTTCTATCATACTATTTCATTTTTTACGCATTTTATTTTGATAAAGAAAGAACTGACCATTGTTTCATGTATGATTTATGCTTAATTTTTATTAATTTAAGAGCAAGAATCTGAGAGAGTGTCACGCCTGTGATTCATGACCTCTCAGATTTTTTCCAAAAAATTACCAAATGTTTATTATCTTATTGAAAGACCAAATCCAGAATGTTTTGCTCTAAAGTTGAGTTGTTTAGTTTTTATGGATCCCTAAAGTTGAAGGTGCGGCATCAAAAATTAAGCGGATTTTCAAGACATGGAAATTGCTGTGAGCCAAAACTCTTACCAGGAACTGTTTAACTCCAATTTTCTTTTTGTACATGGAATATAGAAGGTTGAAACTTTACAAAATGAATGTTAAATTTGTGCTAAGTTGTTGCCGTAAGGTCAGTGAAGGCCCTCAAAACAGGGCATTTTTGACGTTTTTTAGCGTTTTTGAGGTCCAAAAACAGCTTATACATTTCAGTTGGCACGGCAAAAGTAGTGTCGTTTGAAAGACCAGTGTAAGCACTTTAAAATAATGTATAAATAACCGAGGAAAGTTCAACGTGCTTTTAGTTGCGTAAGGCCGAAATATGAAAAATGTCATATTTTACCGATATTCAAACGGTCATAACTTCCTCTGCCAACAACATATTGAAATATTTTTTTCGCCAATGTCATACTCTATTCTTTGTCTTAACAGAACAGTTGAGTCCTTTGAGGCGAAATGTGAAAAAAATTTTGACAAAAAATTAATTTTTTTCTGTGCATTTTTTGTAAAAATTTTTTTCACATTTCGCCTCAATGGACTCAACTGTTCTGTTAAGACAAAGAATAGAGCATGACATTGGCGAAAAAAATCTTTCAATATGTTGTTGGCAGAGGAAGTTATGACCGTTTGAATATCGGTAAAATATGACATTTTTCATATTTCGGCCTTACGCAACAAAAGCACGTTGAACTTTCCTCGGTTATTTATACATTATTTTAAAGTGCTTACACTGGTCTTTCAAACGACACTGTTTTTGCCGTGCCAACTGAAATGTACAAGCTGTTTTTGGACCTCAAAAACGCTAAAAAACGTCAAAAATGCCCTTTTTTGAGGGCCTTTACTGACCTTACGGCAACAACTTACCACAAATTAACATTCATTTTGTAAAGTTTCAGCCTTCTTTATTCCATATACAAAAAGAAAATTGCAGTTTAACAGTTCTTGGTAAGAGTTTTGGCTCACAGCAATTTCCATGTCTTGAAAATCCGCTTAATTTTTGATGCCGCACCTTCAACTTTAGGGATCCATAAAAACTAAACAACTCAACTTTAGAGCAAAACATTCTGGATTTGGTCTTTCAATAAGATAATAAACATTTGGTAATTTTTGGGAGAAAATCTGAGAGGTCATGAATCACCTCATAATGCTAGGCGTGACAGTTTCTCAGATTCTTGCTCTTAAATCTTTTATGTACAACAATTAGTTTCATAAAATAAGTATACCAACCCTTGTAATAAGAAAGAAAAAGTATTTTGTTTTTCTGCTTTATTCTATGATTTTGTAGATTACACTGAAGTGACAAAAGTCATGGGATAGCAATATGCAAATTTTCAGATGGCAGTAGCATCGCATAGAACAGGTATAAATGCGCAGTGCTTTTACAGAGCTTTCATTTCTGTTCAAGTTATTCATGTGAAGAGGTTTTAACGTGATGATTACCGCACGACGTGAATTAACAGACTTTGAATGCGGAATGTTAGTTGGAGCTAGACGCATGGGTCATGCCATTTCGGAAATCGTTAGAGAATTCAACATTCCCAGATCCACTGTGTCAAGAGTGTGCCGAGAGTATGAAATTTCAGGCATAACATCCCACCATGGACAGCGCAGTGGTCGACCGCCTGCACTTAAAGATCGAGACCGGCGACGTCTGCAAAGAGTCGTAAATTCTAACAGACAAGCAACACTGCGTCAAATCACCGTAGAAATCAATGTGGGACGTACAATGGACGTGTCTGCTAGAACTGTGCGGAGAAATTTGGATTTCTTGGGCTATTCCAGCAGAAGACCGACTCGAGTGCCTGTACTGACAGAACGACATCGCTTGCAGCGACTCTCGTGGGCACGTGAGCATATCGGTTGGTCCCTAGATGAATGGAAAACCGTGGCCTGGTCCGATGAGTCACGATTTCAGCTGGTAAGAGCCGATGGTAGGGTTCGAGTGTGGCGCAGACCCCACGAAGACATGGACCCAAACTGTCAGCAAGGCACTGTTCAAGCTGGTGGTGGCTCCGTAATGGTGTGGGCTGTTTTTTCATGGCATGGACTTGGTCCTCTAGTGCGACTGGACCGAACATTGACTGGAAATGCTTATGTGCAGCTACTTGGAGATCACTTGCAGCCATTCATGGACTTCATGTACCCAAACAACGATGGGATTTTTATGGATGACAATGCGCCATGTCACCGGGCCACAACTGTTCGCAATTGGTTTGAAGAAAATTCTGGACAATTCCAACGAATGATTTGGCCACCTAGATCGCCCGACATGAATCCCATTGAGCATTTATGGGACACCATCGAGAGGTCTGTTCGTGCCCAAAATCCTGCCCCATCAACGCTTTCACAATTATGGACGTCTATCGAGACAGCATGGCTCAATATTCCTGCAGAAGACTTCCAACGACTTGTTGAGTCCATGCCACGTCGAGTTGTTGCACTTCGCCGGGCAAAAGGAGGGCCGACACGATATTAAGAGGTATCCCATGACTTTTGTCACTTCAGTGTATTTTATGTATTAAGAAGGTCAAGGTTTGTAGTACACCCAGTTTAAGTTGACAATAAAATTAGTGAATACCCTCAAAAATTGCTAAGCATCATAGTATAACAAGATTGCACTTACAGTGCCCATTAAACATAAAAATAATTAAAAATGTATAAAACTTTAAAATTGCGAAAATTAAATAATTTTTTTGCACAGTATTCAGCCAAGGCCGAATAGTTAAATAGGTATTCGGCCGAAGCCGAATATTCGGCGGAGGGGCCGAATATTCGTTGCATCACTACTTTTAAATTAAAAAAATAAATTGAAAAATTAAAAAAAAAGAGAACAAAGGGTTAAAAAATGTATTAATTGACCCTGACTGGTGCAAATCTTGCACGAGTACAGCAGCGGACGCATTGAGAAATAAGAACCATAAAAATATGAGCTGATCCCTTAGACACATTATTTTGAAGAAATACATTCTATCTGTTTGATGTCATTGGTTTGTTTGGCATCTTACTTTTTATATTCCTTCAAATAACTTTTATGTTCCTAAATATTCCCTGGCAAGAAATTTAAAAAAAATTGAAGGTTGAATTCTTTCAATCTTTCAACTTTTGAATAATTTTTGTGGCAAGTATTCGTAAAAATTGTAAAAGAAATCTATAAAGGACAAATTTTAGCAAAAAAAAAAAGGACAAAAAGGAAAAGTAACAAATAAATTCAAAGGCAACTCCTAGTTCTATTCCATATTCAAAATGAGTTAACTTATCAATGTAAACCACTTTTCGAATTTTTCCCGTCAATCCTCAAACAGTGTCTGCTTTTAATTTATTTATTTTTAAAAAGTAGCGAAGTAGCGACTACAATTCAAAAGTAGTTTGTAGTCGCTACATTAAAAAAAAAGTAGTTGTAGTTATAGTCAACTACATTTATAATAAAGTAGTTGTAGTTGTAGTTCGCTACAAAAGAAATCTAGTTTTTCCAACCACTGTAATGGACCCCTCTATTGGACGTCCGCCCGAGAGCATTTTTTTTTTTTTTTTTTTTTTTCAGCTTTCTGCGACTCGGATGAAAAACATAAAAATTGTCTGCAAGATGTAATCAACACAGAAAAATGCTTAAAATTAAAAGTTAAAGTTAAAAACTATCAGAACAGGCGACCAGTGGATTATATCTCAGAAAATACATACTACCCTTCACTCGCTGAAATAAAACATTTTTTTTTTAAATAAAAAAATAAAAATCATTGCAATTGTTCCTTATACCGTGGAAGTGTTCCCTATGTTCAACACTTATTTTATAAATTATATTTTTTTCAGTTATATATTTCCAAATTGCACTACAATTCGGAGATTATTTTCTTGAGAGAACTGTTACACCTTCCGATTAGTTTTTCTCTTTATACAGATTATGATAGAAATATTCATATTTGAACAAAACAGCTTAAAGGGAATTTTTCCACTTTCCAATAGGGATGTTTTATTTAGTTGAGAATAAAAGAAGTACTTCCATCTTTATAATTTTGCATTTTACATAGAATGTGCTAAAGAAACGTGGACGAAATGTATCTTAGACCGTAGCACTGTAGCAGCAAAAGCGTAAAGGAGTTACAGTAAAATAGTTATCTAAAATGAGAAAAATTATAACGTAAAGGAGGCACAAATAAGCAGGGACTAGGTGACCCGTGCGGAATTCCGCAAAAAAAAAAAAAAAAAAAAAAAAAAAAAAAAAAAAAAAAAAACTTAAAATTTAATACCACAATTTTTATTGGCTTCATTTGCACTACATCGCCATCTACTGCCGTCGTTCTGACAACTTTTCAAAGAGATCAAAGACATGTTCACTTTTACAACTACTACAAAAGTGATACCCTATATTAAAATCAAATACCCAAGGCTACTACTAAACTAAATACTAACGTTATCGCAAAACTACCATAGTATTTTGAAACAATAAAAGTTACAATTAAGGTTTACCGAGATAAGCCTTGGCTTGAAATGTCGCATTTAAAATTGATTTGAACAACAATGTAACGATTTTGACAGTTGAGCAAAAAATTTAACTTTTTCAAACTTCAATCGCTTATAAGTCGCTTAAACGTGGATTTTCGAGATTCTCGTTACGCGGCGCTAGCGGAGAAACGTTCTAAAGAACGCATTTTTTTTAATCTTTCGAATGAAATCAAAATGGAGACGATACGACAATTATTTCGCTAGATAGAGTCAATTTTGTGCCCAAAAATTGAAGTTCGAATAAAAAACGAACCGACACTTTTTAGAGGGTGGGTCTAATTTTCGTCAATAGCCCGCGGGATAATCTTCAAAATCATAAATTTTCTTGCAATTTGATAAAGAAATGAGCGAGTTTCGACCGGGTATAGGATTCGGCTTAGAGAAATAATATATGGAGATACTGCAGACACGATGTTGATTACTTCGCCCACGTGCAACAACTCAAGAATATTTTTATATTTTTGACCGGGGGGGGGGGGATTAAATTTTAGCGTAACATTATTCAATGGCAGAGATGCATTATTTACTTTTTTTTTTTTTTTGTCAAGAAGCAGAACTGCATTTGACAATATTGTTTGCAAAAATTTAAGGCTTTAATTTTACATTATTCCTTATCAGGACTTAATTTGCAAGGGAGCTCACGGAAGCTGAGTGAGCTATTGCACTTATTTTCAGTTTCATTAGATTTTAACTTTTTTAACACAGATAAAATTCTAGCTATTGACGAGAAAAATAAGCTCTGGAAACTATACAGCTTCTCCACTTCTTTCACTAGAAATTAAGCTCTGTTCCTTAAACAAAATTAAACTCGTGTGTTTCGAAAAAAAAAAAAAATCGTTCCAGCGGATTTTCATACATTCTATCCTATCGACCGAACGAATATTATTTCGCTTTTAAATGTGAACTATGCCAAAATAAAAAGGGGCGGATCGTTCCAGACGCGTCTTTGACTGGAATATTTCTTGAAGACTTCTTCCAAAGAAAGAGAAAAAAAAAAAAAATCATGTATGCTGCTGGCATGGTGTCAAGAAAACCTTTACCATGCCCATCTCCAAGTGGCGCACGATTGCCCTCGGGGTAAATTAGGAGCAATTTGAACTTAACACCTGGCTTCCTTCACGTCGGCCCACTCGGCGGAATTAATCGACGCAATTTGCCGCTCTAAGTGCATTTTTGCCGTCTAAGTATCTGTCACTCAAGGAGCTGTTATTAATATTACGGTTTTCTCCAAATTTCAATTATGTAAATGTTTTCAATAATTAAAAATATCCTCTTTTTCCATTCCAAGAAAAAGAAACTGCTTAAAGCATATTACCAGTCCAAATATTGCATTTTATACTCATAGCACCTTCAGTAAATAGGACCATAACTAAAATGAGAGTAAAAATGGCAGTCATTTCAGATTTAAATATGTTTTATTGAGTTATTCGTGTGCTAAAGACCTGCTTTTATTCGCGTTAATTTACAAATTATTCGAGATAGGTCAAATATTAGCTGGAATGGAATCATCAGACAATTTCATAATTATTGCACAAAATTGCATGCAAGTATTTTAAAACACTAAAACCCACACAAGATTGTGGCACTCCAAAACGTTATTTGACCTCAGATAAATTTAAATTAAAACAGGATTATATTTTTAAAGCTTAGTTCAAAATATTTAATGCCTTTTCTGAGAAAGCAGTCGATTTTTAGCTATGTCTTTCTTGCACTGGATTTGCTAAAAGGACATTGAAAACTAGATGTAATTTTTACAGTATAATTACAGCTAATTTTATAGTAACAAACTGTAAAAATTGCTAATTTTACAGTTAATTACTGTGCATTTTAGTTTTAAACTGGAACCTCTGCTGCCAGTATTATATTGTTGTCTTTACAGTATAATACATCTAATTTTGTGTTAATAAACTGTAAAATTATTGCTTTACAGTAATAAACTGTAGAATTGCTAGTTTTGCCGTTTATTACTGTGCATTTTACAGTGTTAAACTGGAGCCAATGCCACCAGTATTATAATGTAAAAACAACAGTTAATTTTTTGTAGTGGAAGGATTGTTTGACCAGTCCCTTTTCCTCAGACAGTGAATTCTGGCTACGCTAGTAAAGTAGGTAAGAAATCAATTTATCAAACCGTATATATACATTCGTCAAGAGGTGTTGTTTCGCCTTCGTTGGTGGATAGCTCAAAATACACTACTGGACAAAAGTATTACAAGTTTGTGGAGTCACACAAACATTATCTTTCCCAGCAGGAGACCCCTGACATGTATTTTTCCCCCTGAATATTCAACTGATGCTTGTTTAAGTCAAAATGAAAAATAAGTTGAAAGAAAAGATACGACTGAGTCATTGAGCACAAGTAATTAGATACGACTGAGTCATTGAGCACAAGTAATTATTTCATTTCATAAAAGATATAATGTAAAAAATACATGTTCAAATTGATAGAAATTGGAATCTAATTAAGTTCCTCTCAAATAAAATGAAGCAAGGATACAATTTCAAGATACTTTGAGCAGAGAAAAAAATTAGCGAGTGCAACTAAACCTAAAAGCTTAATCATTGAATCCGTGAAGTTTTGCAAACACTTTTTCCGTTACTTCATAATGCCAAACTTCATTCATTGTTTCCTTAACCCATTAATGCCTGAGATTTTTTTTTTCCAAAGATATTTTGTGTACTGGTTACAAACAGTGCTTAATGGACAGGAAAAATAATAAAAAAAATATTATGTAAAAAATATTTTTTTTATTAAGGAAAGAAAAATCGTCCCTTAAAGTTACGATAGACCCCAGAGGGTACATACTTTTTTTACTAAATTTTTTTTCTGCCTACGATATAATATTTAAAAAGAGATTTTATAAGAAGAAATAAAATCAGCAATTAACATAAACTGGGAAGCGGGGAATCACTTTGAAAACTTAGCTTTTTTTCGTGAGATTGTGAACGATGTCATTTTTGATAAAGATCCTATTAAAACTGCTACAGAACACACTTTACAATGGTTATGTGCTGCAATCTGTTAATAACGAATTGAAACAATACCAAGGTTCTAATCGAACACTATTATATGGTTGAAATGCTCATTTTGGGGAAATTCAGACCCTTTTTTGGACCGTCCCTAAAAAGGGCCGCTAGGTATTAATGGGTTAAACTTATTTTCTACATTTGCTCTTAAAAAAAAAAACAATTCAATTTCAAAAATATTATTCCCGGCGGTTTTATCTGGGGGGGGGGGTGGAGAGGATATAGACCTCTCAAACCTGTTTGCCAGTATAGTGTTTCTCGAGCTTTCGGATCATAAATGAAAACTCAGAAACACAAAGTTTCATTTCTTTGCACTTGAAGAAATTCCCCGTTACTGATACATACATGGCAGTCATTAAAAAACGACGCAAACAAGTTGCTGCTAAGATCCCCTGACACATATTCAGTATCCACGTGGGTAAATTACGTCAGATGCCAGAATGAGTAAACACAACACTTGATATGACGGATTAGCGGCATCAAATATCTCACTTTAATTCTGAAAGAATTATGTGCCATAAATTAATTAAGCTGTGACTACTACCCAGTAACAACTACAAGATTAATTTTAATGGTTATGAAACAAGGATGGCTGTCAAATGTAGCATTGGAATGGTATTTAATAATAATGTAAGAGCTTTAAAAATATAATTTTCTCGGTGAAAAAATTAACGTTATTTGATTTTTAAAAGTATTCTTAGATTTACCAAAATTAAGGTTGCTTAGTTTTGTGGCTCAACATTTATCACTTTGAATGTTCATTTTTGGGGAAATCCAAAGTGAAATTACTACCTTTAATTTTTTTCCATTCAAAATTTTTTGGATGGAACTTTTCCTCTTAATATAAACGCTCAGAGACATGAGCATGAAAAAAAAAAGAATGTTTGCTGTTTTTTAAAGTTTTGGGTGAAACTCGTGAAAAGTTCAAGCCCTGTGCAGTGTGCAGGCTTTCATCGCAAAGTTTTCCTAAATTATGCTGTATAGGAGTTCTTAAAAGGGTTACTATTGCCATCTGTTGGGCCAAAACGGATGAGAATTTTTCTTGCTTATGTCCAAATTTTTAGCTTAGGAACTTGCACCGCTTCGCTTCTTAGAGTGATGCTGCAGTGAAAATATATGAAAATTTTCCGTTTATTCCTGTCCCAATTTCGATGATTTCTAAAAAATGGACGTTGAAAGTGATAGAGCGTGGAATGAAGGGCTTGGAGGATGAAGGGGCTATGTTACATTTAAAAAAAATCTGGTATGGACGCCACACTACTTCCTTTTACGTGTAAATTTCTTAGTAGTTGCCTTAAGTGTTAAAAAAAGTGCTTGGAGTGAGCAAGGTTCAAATATTTACACCCCTACTCTGCCACGAAACAATGCAACAAAATGTTTTACAATGGTTAATTTTCTAAATATTGCCGATTTTAACATCATTCAGTGAATTTTTCGCAAAATATCGCCAATAGCGCCAAGTTGAACCTAAATTCTAAAAATAATTTTTTTCGCCAAATTTTTCACCAACTTGGCGATATGTCGCCAAGTTGGCATCAAACACTTGGCGACCAAAAGCTAGGCGACATATCGCCAAGTGGTCGCGCCAATTCATAAAACTTGAGTCTGCATTGAAATTAACACTGATTTACCCCAAAAAAGGGGTAAAACACCCCCCTGGGAACATTCGAATGCAACCACAAAGCGAGGTGCACAACTAGACCATCCTCAGAGCCTACATACCAAACTAGAAGCTTCTACGGCATATAGTTTTAGAGATATGCGCAGGGCCGCCATTTGAGGGGGGATACTGGACCTCTAGTACCGGGGCCCGGAGCTTTGGGGGCCCGTAAGGTTATAAACATGTTTTTCCAGTAATAGTGTCAATTATTTCATCAAAAAAAAAAAAAGCTTTTTAAAAAGTATATATATCTTGCTTTCCATTGCCGATTCTCTATATGAAACAATTGCTTGTACAAACACTAATGAATAAAACAGGCTTGCGCAAAGGAAAATGCACCGCTTTCCAAAAGCTACAGAGACTCGTCAAACGTAAAACCAAGTCTAAACTGTCATTGACAAATGTCTCTTGCACTTTAAGAACAAGAATCAAGTAGTCCGGGGACACTTATCTCAGACATGAACAGTTAGTTATCCAAGTTTTTCTGTATCCAGATACTGTATTTAAAAATATTTTTATAAAAACTTCGAATTACAGTTTTTAAATATTTACATTAAAACTGTAATTCTGTGTGAATGCGATTTCAAACTACTAATTTTGAAGTTTGTCGAACCAAGCGTCAAAAAGTGTGTTTTTCTGTTTTCAAACTTGTCGTTTCGTATAAAAAAAATATTAAAATCATCTGCCGATACAAATGACGTGAAAATAAAATCAGATGCACACTTTCGTAACTAAAAAAAAGTTTTTCCGAAAAAAATTATTTTTCTCCCATTTTTTTTTTACAATTGCAAATGTGCTGAAACGACGGCATAAAATATGCAATTGGAGAGGGGGAGTGCATGGGGGGCCCGGCATTAAAATTGGTACCGGGCCCCATCTCTGGTAGCGGCAGCCTTGGATATGCGACACACATATACATACGCACATACAGCGCACATACATACGCACATACATACGTCACGAGAAAACTCGTCGTAATTAACTCGGGGGTGGTTGAAAAGGATTTTTTGGCTGCTTATATGTTGGTAGGTACATATGCACGTGCTGACAGGTCGAGAAAACTACTGAACATTCATTCAAGGGTGAGCAAAATCAAAATTTAGACCCAAATTTGAGTGGATTTTTTTTCGCGATCACAATACTTCCTTTACTACGTAAAAGGAAGTAAAAATGAACTCTTTGAACAATGGTGAGCGATGGATATAGGTAAGCCATAAGACCAATTTCATACGCACACTAACGACAAAACCCGAAAACAAAAAAGCTATAACAACTGCAACAATAAAACTTTGAACTTTAATTACTAGCACTTTCTGTTTTGTCACAAACCCCCTTCATCTCCCAAGCCCTTCAAATGTAAAACAGCAGAACGGGATGAAAGTATTGAAAAGTGGATGACTTTTTCTGGATCTTTTCCTTCGTCCAGGGTCACTTTAGATGGTGCATCTAAGTGATATTTGGATGAAATAAAAGAAAGAAGGTCCGTCATTCGATGTTTTCCACGGTGGGGGGGGGGGGGGGGGTAAAGTATTAAGCGTATTAAATATGTTGCGTGGTTTTGCGCTTCATATTTTAGTACAGTTTTTAAAGTTTTGTTATATTCTCCCTAACAGGTGTAAGAATTACATTTTCACCAATAAGAAGAATTTTTCAGGCACCCTTCCCTTATTCTTAGTCTCAACAAGTACGTTCACTTTGTTGGGAAATGCTATTAACCGAAACAAATAACAAACTATACAGAGTGCAGAGCAAAGCGGAGGACCAACACATCCCCCCGCCCCATAAAAAAATCCACAATACAAATTGCGCATTTAAGTTCAGGCGCAAATACACACAAAAAACAACTCAACAACGAAAAAAAAAAAAAAAAAAAAGCAGACACAAAGTTACTAGTAGCGAAGTTATGACAGTGCGAAACTCATAACACCACTCCACCCATTCACCGGCACGAACCAACAAAATGAGCCTCGATCGCTGCATAAAAGACGATCCTGCGAAGGTCCCGACCTTTCGGCGTCCATAAAGAAGACTTTCCAAAATATCTGTTGCAAAAAAAGAACGTCCCCCCACGAACACAGAAAAATTCCCGCCTTTGACAAACGACGCCCCTGCAGAGGGTGGTCCGAGCGATAGTTCATTCGGTTATTGAGAGAATTTCAACGCACAAGCTCCCCATTCAAGACCTTGACATTTATAGGATGCTTTTTTCGGAAAAGGGACTGTTTTTCTCGGAGGAGAGTGGAAACCGGTACTGTGTCGACCACATTCCTATCGTATCTCAAATGAGAGAAAAAAAAAAAAAAAAAGAGAGAGAGAGAGAAATGTTTTTCTCAGATAAGGGCTATTTTTCCGGGGTCAAATTTCAATATTTAGGATAAGAATCCGTGATGTTTGGAACAATCGGTGGAAATGTATGATTCATTTTGTGGACATATTTAAGAAGGAGCGCCCCGATGGGAGAGGTCACGGGAGGTCACCGTGACCTCCCAATAATTTCCGTATTCGGCACATTTTGCTGACGATTCGGCAATTTGAAGACAATATTGCAACATTGAGATTATTTGTCCTTTTTAATTTTTAAAATTGTTTTTTTAAAGATGCCTAATGTTTTTTTCTCTCTAAATGTTATGCAGGTACGACATATGTGCATTAGGGTGGGGCGAAAAATAAAAAGTTTTTCAGATCAACTTCTAGTAGTTGCCAAAAGTTGTCTTTGGTGATAGTTAGCTTTTGTGCAAAATTTTAGAAAAATCGGTTTATATCTTCAGGGGGCGCTGCGATCGCAAAGTTTTATCATAGCTTTTATCGGGATTTTATGGTTAAAATATGAAAAACAATGCCGTTAACTAATCTCATTGCATTTTTTTACTCATAAGATATATTTATGCATTCAAAGCATATGAAATAACTCACAAAAATTATTTTATATGATATATTTATATTTCAAGCATTTAAAAAGAAACAAAAAAGTGAAAAAAAAGTGATTTTTTAAAAATATAAATATATCATATAAAATAATGTTTGTGACTCATTTCATATGCTTTTAATGCATGAAAACATCTTTTAAGTAAAAAAACGCAAAGAGACTAGCTAAAGGCATTCTTTTTGATATTTTAACCATAAAATCCATAACAAAGCTATGGTAAAACTTTGCGATCGCAGCGCCCCCTGAAGATGTTAGCCGATTTTTCTCAAATTTTGCACAAAAGCTAACTATCACTAAAGACAACTTTTGGCAACTATTAGAAGTTTATTTGAAAAACTTTTTATTTTTCGCCCCACCCTAATGTGCATGCTTGTATTTTATCATTCGGTAAAATTGGAGCTTCATTCGGCAAATTGATAATTTTAACCCTCCCAAAAATTTCAGTTCGGGGCGCTTCTGTATTTAAGGTACAATTTCATCATTCATAGTTTGATAGTGTTGTTGCATTTACTTGCATAAAACTGAAGAAAAATTACTTAAGCATTGTATATTAAATTAATTCGACATCAATAATTAATAAGTACAAAATAAGCAGTAAGTTACAGCCCTTAAGCCAGAGCTAAGGCAGAACTACATGTAAATACCAATAACCCGGTTATGACATCCAGAGACTACAGTCTGTCCTTGTTGTAGAATCATCAGTTTGGAATAACAGTTGATTGGAATCGAGAAGAGCCGCACCATTGGTTGTGCTAAGTTAATTTTATCTACCAGTTTGTTGGTAATCTCAGCTTCAACTAGAAACATCTTCTTCGAACTCGATTATTGACTGTTCCAGACCCACGAGTTCACAACAAGGACTAAACTGCAGTCTCTGGGTGTCATAATCTGACTGTCGGTATTTTTCATGCATTGAGAACGAAAATCAATAACATCGTAACGAGAAACCTTAAGAGAAGTTCAGTTTGCAAGAGATTTTCCAGTAATTAGGCAGTTATTTACAGTGAACTCTCACTTATACACTGCCTCATTTATGCGCCTTTTTCACTTATACGACGATTGTCATTATTCCCAGCACATACCATAGCAAAATAATAATAATATCATTCGTTTATGCGTCGCTCTAAAGATTATTATTTCACTTATGGGCCGAATTTTTCGTAAAATGTAAAATATTTAATTTATTTTCTTAAAAAAATAAGCATGTTTCTTCACTTTCCTCTTTCATCTTTCGCCTTTACTTCTCACGGAAGGCATTTTTTCCTCCTGAATTATTTATTATGCATCGTTTTAAAGGGAACGATTTGTGACTAGGTATGCTACAATGTTTGTTTTCTCTTTATCATTGCAGTTACGTTACAGAAATTGCCAAACCGTAGTAATATGTTCCTTTTCCCTAGAAACATTCTTATTCATGCTCTCATTAGCACTTATGTTGCGTTTAGACTTTCAAATAGACTTGTTCACTTATGCGTCTCTTTCACTTATGCGCTTTTTCTGTTGGTCCCTTGGGCCATAAGTGAGAGTTCACTGTATTTAGTTTTTCAGTTTCGAGCATAAGTTGCACTATGGTGGAGTTGGAGACTCAAAAATTAAGTGAAATGCTGCTAGTGAAAACTTCTTCCAATCACTATAAATCATGTGCTTCTTTTATTTTGAAGAAAGCCATTGTGTTATAAATATTTCCATTTCACAAGTATCCAAATCCATCATTCTTATTCCAAAGAGAGAGAGCTGTTGTACTTCGTAGCGAAAAAGAAAGCATACATTGGGCCTTGTAAGTCTCCCTCTTATCCTTCATTCGCGGAAAAAAAAAATCGGAGCAACTTTCTATCGGAGACCGTGATCTGCTCAGAAATGTAAACTGAGATCCCACTTCCAGATAGTCACGGTGGCAGTTAG
This sequence comes from Uloborus plumipes, assembly GCA_038373865.1. Classification (NCBI taxonomy): domain Eukaryota; kingdom Metazoa; phylum Arthropoda; class Arachnida; order Araneae; family Uloboridae; genus Uloborus; species Uloborus plumipes. The sequence continues at coordinate 15,010 of JAXGGA010014777.1, read as the reverse complement.
AAAAATCATTGCCGGTAATCGATGCAAAAACGTCAAAATTAAAAGATCGTGATCTGAGAGAGGTCCCGAGGAAACGTTCGCAGAAGTTTCGTATGGTAACTAGTGTTTCTTTTTGAGGCAAAGGTCAACTACGTGTATTTTGCTTTGCTAAAAAATACTCTGGTGCCCGGAAAGGGAAGGATACAAGAGGGAATTGCTTCCCGTAAAAGTACTGTAATTGTAACATGTGTTTTACGGCTGTTTTACGGGGTTTTTATTTCATAACTTGGTCAAGCACCAAGTTCTAAAATGTCGGAAAAGTATTAAAATTATTTTATAAGGGCTACAATATTTTAAACTGAAAGAAATGAATATTTAGCACATTTTTTTAAGTAAATAGAGTTTTAATCCCTACTAAATAATTTAATATGACGTAGATGTTTTCCTGAAATTAGAAATTTTAGCGTTTGACTGGTTTCTAAAATAAACGATTCAATTGTTGACAGAGCCTGATCATTCTGACATTGAACATGGGGCATATTAATATTTCAGGGCTGCCATCCCCCTTCTCATATCAGTTAGGTGTTCCGAGTAAAAAAATTCTTAGAATACCAGAATGAAATAAAAGTTTTGTGCAAAGATAGAACTTAAAATAATACTAATAATAATGCTATCAAATTATTAAGAGAAAAATATACGTCGACATACACAGTAGGCTTTTAGTATGAAGAGTAAAATATACAGTAGACATTTTAGTAAAACATACAGTAGGCATTTAGTATTTAGGAGGCGTTGGATAAAGTAAGGGGATTTTGGGCCCCCTGAAATCTAAGAGGAGGGGCCCGTGGCCCGCGTGCCCCTGCGGTAATCAGGCTCTGATTGTTGATCCGCAGCATAGAACAGAATTTTAAACATTGCACTAAGAAGAAATATTATTGACAGTTCTTATTACTTATTTGCTACCAAATAAATTTTAAGCTGGAAATGAAAATAAAATTTTATCAAAATTAAATATTACTCCGTAACAACTTTTCCCTCTTGTGAAAAGCTGGGAAACAATTTTTCACACATACCTTCGATAATGAGTCAAATCTTTAGTGAAAATAAAAATCGAATTCTCTACATAAATATCCTTTTCACACTTTGACTATCTGGTCAAAATTTCAAATATTCTACACGGGGCAACCGTTGGGACACGGGATATCCAATTTGTAGTCAGTGTCCTAAAGGAAACATGACTGGCTATCATACATGATAGCCATTGCAGTCAAAGCGTTTTACTCTTAAATTAAATTAAAAACAAAATTACACCCCCACAATTATTTTATTGTGCATTGAGCACTTTTAGCACTGGGACTTCTCACTTAAAGATATATGCTGTTATTTGCAATACTTTCAAGACAATTTTTACTTTACTTTAGGTCTGCGGAAACGGAGGGAAAATGATTCACTTCAGGAATTTTAGGGCCATCGACTCCGACTTTACAGCACTGGCACAGATGCGGACTCTGAGGGATTATGAGGGACTCCGACTCTGGTTCTTGGAGTTTTAAAACTTTCTGCTCCTGAATCGTTCCGACTCTGATTCCACAGCCCTTCCCTACACTGTTAAAACTACAGGTTGTGCAGGGTAGCTTTAAGGATGAAACGTTGTAGGACTAGTGACACTCCTGATGGTGCCATTTCACTCGATATGGCTCCTTTGAAGGTGCCATTTGGTTCCTTGTGGCACCATATGGGTGCCATATGGTACCTCATGGGGAAACCGTCGCACCCAAAAGGTGCCTTAGGTAGGAATTTAAGTGAAACAGGCGATCGCAAATTGCAATCGCTACTGGAAGTCGAATTACATTTGAACGTTTCTTGACAAAAACATCGTGACGTCAGCGTGACGTTTGCCTATGAAAGACGAGCTAGATAAAACGTCACAGCCTACTTGGTGAATAAGAGGAGATCGCTGACCTCTTATTGGCTCCATCTGTAGTGACTTCAGTGCCAAGTTAAGTTGCATTCTAGCGATTAGCATTTACAGCGATTGCAACTTATTTGGGAATTAGCGATTGCAATGGTGAGTTGCTACGGGCGGAGCCAATAAGAGCTCACAAGCAGTCAGCGATCTCCTCTTATTCGCCAAGTAGGTTGTGAAACTTTTATCTAGCTCGTCTTTCATAGGCAAACGTCACGCTGACGTCACGATGTTTTTGTCAAGAAACGTTCTAATGTAATTCGACTTCCAGTAGCGATTGCAATTTGCGATCGCCTGTTTCACTTGAATTCCTACCTTAGAGAGTTAAGTGGAACCCATCAGGAAGTGCCGCTGGTGCGACAGCGTTTCATCCTTAAAGCTACCCTGCACAACCTGTAGTTTTAACAGTGTATTAATGTTTTATTTTTTTCATTTTAATGACATTTCAGTGTGAAGCATTTTTGGTCATTTTTCACCCAACCGAATTCCTGTTAAGTAATGATATATTGAAGGCTATAAAAAAGACCAATCATTACCAAGAAATAAAGGCTGGCATCGTCCCCGGGGAGCTGCGTGTGGCCAATTATCCTCAATTAAACCCAGAAGACAAGAGACAACCCTCTCTTTCATTGGCTAACCGAATTATACCACGACGAAGAATGAGCGATGATGAATTGGCTCGGTGACCACATGTGGCGGGTTGAGCCCCGAAAACTCATCTAGCTGCTTAGATTTCGGTAATCTCGAATTTCTTAATTACTCGTGACCGTCGCTGTGTTTAAATTAAAGATGAGGCCAGGATTCCCGACGGGCCAATTGGTTTCTTGATGAACAGCGCTGGTTCTGAACCAAATACATCAGTTGTTCTTTATGGGAAGTGTCTGTGGAGGGGAGTGAGATATGGGATGGGTTAGTTCTTGATTAAAGGCATTGCTGCAATAAATCAATCCTTTACTGCCTCTTTCGTAGAGCCATGATTGAAGGAGGATTGTGCAATACTTGTCTAAATGAATAACTGAGTTACATCAGTTTCCTGACACAGTAAACTCAGAGGCGCCCTGAATTAAAATTTTAGGGAGGGGGAAAATTATTAATTTGCCGAATATAGTTCCAATTTTACCGAATGATAAAATACAACCATGCACACATGTCGTAGATGCATAACATTTAGTGAGAAAAAACATTCGGCATCTTTTAAAAAACAATTCTAAAAACTAAAAAGAACAAATAATATCAACTCAGGTAGCACAAAAAACGTTTAAGCGTTTTATAAACGTTTTTAATTGGTTGTCACAATGTTAATAACCATTTTACAACCTTTAAAAAACGAAGTGGGAATGTTGCAATTTACTGTCTTCAAACTGCCGAATCGTCTGAAAAATGTGCCTAATACGGAAATTATTGGGAGGACACAGTGACCTTCCGTGACCTCCCATCGGGGAGCTCTTGAGTAAAATCTTGTTCAAACGAATGTTGATAAAGCGAATTTCTTAGAAATTTTTGTATCAAATTCAGTTTAAGGACATTTAATTCAGCTCAAATAAAATTATCATTAGACTGCGAATTAAGCTGCTTCTTAATCGAGCATTTTCTAACCAAATTATCATTCAGGTCCGTCTCGATGTGTGGTCAGGGAAGTTACTGTGAACTCCCCGAAAATTCCTTATTCTGTAAAATTGGAAACATTATTTCAACAGTAAGATTCATTTTTTAATTTACTTTTTTGCTTGTATGCAAATCATTGGTACATTCCATCTCATTTGATGGTATGTAAGTATGATTTACCGTAAAATAGGGTGTATAGGAACAGCGGGGTCAATCGGAACAAAACTTCCAGACCGTACAAAGAAATTCTTCATAAATATACTATTGGGTATTTTTCGCCATTAATTTTATTTTTAGAAAGGTAAGATCATAGGAAGTAGGAAAAAATTACTTTAGTCAATCTGGCAACGTTACTGGCTTCTAAGGAGGGCTGTACGTGGAATGCTAGAAAACATCACATTTTCATAGACTGCAAAACTTCATATGCAAGAACAAACCTTCTTATATTTTAAACCTAAGAGTGGTATGTTTCAATTATACATGTATCTGAACAACAGAATACCACATTAGAATTTACATTTTTTACAAAATTGTGTCATAAAAATGAAGAATTCTGAAAAATGCCATTGGAAAAAAAATTGCGGGGTGAATCGGAACACTTTGTTCTGTTGTTCCAATTCAAACTTATTTGAAGGAAACTGTTTGAAAAATCAAGATTCTAACCCTAGTTCCTCTAATCAAGACAAGGACAAGGATTTATTACTGTTTATTAAGGCTCGACCGATGCATCGGCCAGGCCGATGCATCGGCGCCGATGGTTGAAAATTTTTCCATCGGCCATCGGCATCGGCCGCCGATGTTAACTTAGGAAAAACATCGGCCCATCGGCCTCGAAAATATCTAAATGCCGATGGTTGGCCGATGTTTAAAAAAAAAGTTTTCAAAAGAGGGAATTCTATCTTCTCTATTTTTTACTTCACAATTAAAAGTGCGTTCACCATGTGGCTTGAAATTGGGCAGCAACGGGACCAACATTCCGATTCGGGCAGACACCGAAATTTTCACAACACAGCAGAACAGGCTTGGAGTCAATTGCGACATAATGTAATCAATTACGATTATGATTACGAGCATGGAAAATTGGAGATTACGATTACGATTAGAGTCCTCTGCCAAATCGCAACTGCGATTATAACAACGATTAGATTATGTAAAAAATGTCATTGATTACGATTCTTATATGCCGATTGCGATTTCGATTACACGATTACAGCTTTGGGGGGAATATATATTATATATATATACATATATATATACAGAGGAGGATTCAGAAATTTTTGCTAGGGGGGTCAAATTTCAATGCACCTTTTTAGTTAATTAGAAGGAAAACGAAGCATGTAAAATTCAAACTTCCTTATTATATATTCCTTATTAAAATATCATGCAGTATTGAACAACAGCAAGTAATATTTTTATCATTTTCTGTGAAATTGACTGTCTATTTATTTTGGTAAAAATTTACTATCACGAAAAATAAAAATTGGCAATTTATAAATTGTCTACATGTAATCAATATTGTAACTATATAATTCTTTAAAATAAAATTCTCAAGGGAAATTTTTATAAAACCTTCAAGTAAAAGTTAACATATTTTAATCATAAAAAAATGTTTAAAAAATCTATAAACACACAACTTTTTCTTCTTTTGTATACTTATTGAGAAAAGTAATATGGGCATTTAAGTGTAAAGCATAAACTAAAGTTAAATTATAGGTGAAAATATTTTGACAAAAAAAAGTCAGATTGCACGATTACAAGGCTAAATTACGATTATTGACAGAAAGATTACAATTACGATTACACAAGAAATACTTGATTAAAATTACGATTACACGATTACGAGTGTCCCATTCCCAAATTATAATTATGGTTTTGATTACAAAAAAAAAAATATAATCGATTACTCGGATTACGATTATGCAATCGGCAATTACTCCAGGCCTGCAGCAGGCACTTTCCGAGCCATCGCTTAGATGAGAGTTTTTAGAATTACAGTAAAACCTCCGACTGACGGACAGTCACGGAAACGGAAGTTTTGTCCGTTATTGGGAGGTGTCCGTTATTAGGGAGGATTATGCTATTTTAGATTCAACCCTATTAATGTAATGCAGAATTATAATAAATATGTACCATTGCCATCATGCACTACGATACTTATAATTACGCGTATTATTTACCATATCTCGCTTGAACTGAACTCATATCATTTTACTTTTGCATTTTTAAATGCTAGCGTGCCTTTTTATTATAATCTTTTAAATCAGCCCCAACGCCCCTCTCTTTTACTTTATCTTTCTATTAGAAGCATAATTCGGCTGTCTACGCAATTTTCTCCAGTGTTCGGTGATTTTCCATGAGATATTTTCATTGAAAAATTAGAATTGTAAATATGTCGACGGCCCCTAACTTACCATCATATTTACATACTCAGTCATTTTTATTTAAACTACTAGCGGTACCCGCACGGCATTGCCCGTGGTATAAAATTAAAATTTCATTTGTAAAATAATTGATATAGCAGAAAAAATGCTCCATTTTAGTTGTAATTCAACTATAATTCCTTCAAAGTATGATATAAAAATCTGGTATGGACCCCACGCTACTTAATTTTATGTGTAAATTTCTTAGTAGATGCCTTAAGTGCTAAAATAGTGCTTGGAGTGAGCAAGATAACAGTTCAAACATTTATATCTCTAGTTTGCTGCGAAACAATGCAAAAAAAAATGTTTTACAATGATTAATCTCCTAAATATCGCCGATTTTAACATCATTCAGTGGATTTTTCGCAAAATATCGCCAATAGCGCCAAATTGAGTCCAAATATAAAAAGAAAACAATTTTTTTCGCCAACTTGGTGATATGTCGCCAAATTGGCGGCAAATGCTTGACGACCAAAAGCTTGGCGATATATTGCCAAGTGGTCGGGCCAATTCATACCACTTTTGTCTGCATTGAAATGAACACTGATTTACTCCATAAAAGGGGTAAAACACCCCCTTGGAACATTCGAATGCAACCCCAAGGGAAGATGCACAAAAATAAGACAAAAAAGAAAATAAGAACAATTTTGTTGCTCACAGAAACCAACAGAAATCTTACCAAAGTTTAAAAGAAGAAGAAAGTTTTATTTCCTAACTTTAAAAACAAAACGAACGATGCAATAACGCAATTCATACGATATTTGGTTAATCTGTGCTTTAGGTACCCTTTTCTCGCTAAATGGGCGATAGGCGCGCCAAGCGTGGTAACCCTGGCTATTTTGCGTAGTTTCTCTCGGAGCTTTCACTTCCGCGAGACACGCAAAAACGCGCCAAGTAAGGTCCCAAAGCATTTTCACCCGGAAAAGACAGGGTTGCCAGAGAATTGAAACAAAAAAATACTACGCCTCCTCTAAAAAAAATATTACAAAGTAATAAATACTGTTTCCAAACGTTGCCAAAATCAATGTTGCCGAAATGCGAAATCTATGAAAATGAAAAAAAAAAAAAAAAAAATCCGCCAAATCTTTTAATTAAGTCATTAGTATATTGGAAACAGGGTTGCCGGAAAAATACTACGCTCCTTATTTGGGCCGAAAAAATATTACCGTAGTATCAAAAATACTACGTCTGGCGACGCTGAAAGAAGAACGAAACAAAAATAGGTATGAACACGTAACCATGGTAACAACATGAAAAGTTGATTTCCGTTGATAAAATAATTCTTTTCATCTCTCTTTTCAAACAAATTTTATTATCGAGCTGAACCATTTTAGAATCGTTTGGCTTGCTTTACTGAAGGTAAGCCTTGAATTTCGGGATTCTAAAAACAATTATTACAGCTCTCCTGATGATCGTAGAAACTTCGAAAAAACTTTATTTTATGCAGAAAATTTCAAGCTTTCGAATGACATAAGACTTGAAAATGTGTATGAAATATTTCTTCCCTATTTTATCGAATTTCTGCTAAGAATTCGAATAGAAAAAGAACGAAATAGAATTTTCGAAAAATCGCTTCGAGGTGCAAAACTACATGCTACAAACTAATTTTGTGCCAAGTGGCATGAAAATCGACTGAGCGGTTTTGGCGCTACGCGCGTGACAGACAGAAGGACAGAAAGAAAGACAAACCTTCAGCTTTATTACTAGTAGAGATAACATGGCTGAAAAAATTTAATTAACATGTTCACTTTAATTAACTGTAAGAAATAGATGAAATTGTGCATTGAATTTTTCAGAAAATTTTAAACGAAATCTTAATTTCTACATAAAAATATTGAATGACTATTTGCGGGAAATGGACCTACTGAACCAACAGTTGGACTAACAAACTTAGACTGAACCAACATATGGATTCCATTTATTTAACAATAAAACTAATTAAGGCAACTTCTTTTTTTTTTCAATAAATCTTTTTCTTAACAAAGAAATTTATATCAATGAAAGACAAGGATATTATGTGATCCCCCTAATTTGCCATAGTGTTATTCTGTGGTTACAAACTGTATCCTACGCTTTTCTTTTTTTTGAAAGAAATAATGGCAAAACCTTTTTTACTATTGCAGTTTTTATGGAGTTTTTTTCACTTCCAGGAAAAACATACCAAAACAATTAGCTATTTGTTTTAGAGCAGGATTTTTTTTACTGAAATAAGAAAACGTAGTAGCTAAAATTTGAGATAAAAAGTTAATAAATTAAAAAGTAAAATGAGTTCATTTGAAGTAGTATATATTAAAATAACTCCAGAATATCGAAATAATTACATTATTTAAAGGATGCAAAATGATTGAAGCCTCATCAACTGTTCGCCATTTTCGGCGAAGTACATTGTTCAATGTTGGAATATCAGGCAGAAAAAAAAAAAGAAAAGAAAAACCTTTTACTCACACGAAGTTCATTATGCATGTGCTTAAAAACAACTATCATGGAAATAAAATGCTCGGAAAATAATTTTAATCCACAAAGCAAATCAAAATTTTCCAGAATTAAAACCATTGAGATGATGGTTAAAAAGTAATTTCCAAATAAGCACGTAATTAATGTATAAAATATTGATTTCTGTTACTTTAATAATTCATTCCTTAAATTGTCCTACTGTTGAATGGTCTTAAAAATAAAGTGAAAATCAGAGAGAAGAACCGGCCCCCAACTTTCGACGATCGCCAACCATACGCTGGATGAAATTTTCTGCACATTTTATTTATTTTTCCCCCGAAATTTTGCGTAAAAAAACGGTTTCCGTTCGCAAAACTCCGCGATCTCCAATTTTGCGACGTAAGAAACTTTTGGCACTGTTCTTTCTTTTTTTTTTCCAAATTTTTGCCGTATAAGTTGACTCTCGACCGCTGATTATGCGAAGTTGAAAGGATTTTTTTTTTTAAATTGAACTTTTGACGATCGCTGATTCGCAGCTCGTTAAAACTTTTGTGGCAGTATTTTTTCTGGAATTCGGTGCATTGCCGGCGCAAATTTCGTCGAAAATAATACTTTTCGAGCAAGATAGCGTCAAGATTCTGTTTTGGCGCTATTACGCCAATTCGCGAAAGTATTCCGACCCTGATATAGCTTACATAGGTTTCTAGAATATACTGAACACTTTTTTGTTCCTAGAAAATACTTAAAGAGCGAATGAATGGTCACTCAACTTACTACGTCTCACTCTCTCAGTTTTTGTCGAGTGGTAGTAAAATAGAAATTTAGGCCAAAATCTGAATGACTTGAAAAAGAAGTAGAATGAAATGAATATGGGATCCATCAAATCTTTATAAACATTTGTTTTTCTAATTGTTTGATTTTTTTACCATCGGCCATCGGCATCGGCCATCGGCCGATGGAAGAGGAAAAACATCGGCCATCGGCCATCGGCCGACTTTGAACAATCGGCCAACAATCGGCATCGGCCCATCGGCCAAAAAATGCCATCGGTCGAGCCTTACTGTTTATCCCTTCTCGTGAGCAACTAGATCTTAGAATGACAGAAAGTTGCACATTTCATAAGATTTTTTTCTCCAGGAGACTTCTTTTTATTTAAAATACGAGGAGGAAAGTCATATAGACTTTAGATAGCAAAAGGCAAGCACACAGACAGTGATGAATAAGCGAAAAAATCTTTCAGGACAATCCCCGAAACCCAGAGATTTTAAGAAACTAAAGAAAAGGCAGAGATCATCCCAGAAGATGCTATGAAAAAACTTAAGCCAAGTCACAATTGCTAGTTTTAAGGACAAGTACATATTTGTGGACGACATGAGGGACTTCCATTCGTGTTAAATCTTTGTATTTCAATTCAAAAGCATTTCTTAAAATTACTTTTCATTTTTCATAAGTTCAAAATTATTTTGAATTTCGACAAGTTATAAACGTTTACTGGTATTGAAATTATACTTTTATTTGATAGTAATTATCTGTTCTTGTTCTCCCTCATCAATATTACTCATGTTTGTGAGACCTATTACAGGTTCTCATGGAAAAAAATACAAATTTTAACATGTGTTCCGATTGACCCCTATCAGCGGGGTGATTCGGAACACCCATAATTTCCTATATATTTTAATAATAACTGTTCAAAATGTTTTGTGTTTGCTTGGAATATCAAAAGTAAAGCAAGACCGAAGTTTTTACCCAGAAAATCAAATTGAAAAAAAATCTTTTAACTGCTTTTTTTATAATCAAAGCTGAACAGTGTTCCGATTCACCCCATTTTACGGTATGCGCTCTTATTTTAACCCATTTATGCCCAAAGTTTTTCTAACAATTTTTTTCAATTTTTATCTGCTTAAAACTCTTACTTGGAATGGTTTACATACATTTTAGGCTTAAAATAGTTCGCCGTTGCCGTATTTATTAAGTTATTTAACGTCCTGTTTATGGGATATTTTGCAGATATATGAGGAAAATACGACCTTACTTGACTTTACTTTTGCAAAGTAACATTACAGAAGTCATCTATGATCAATTTTAAGCAAATCATTTTAAAATAGTTTAATTTTATGAAAAATAAGTTCGCTAAAAAAAATACTTTCTGCGGCTACCCATGCTGGATCGTTGCTTGACTGATTTGTCCGAAAATAGCTGTCAATAAATAAACTCTGATGTCCAACTTGTGGCTCTAACTGGTTTTCTCAAGAAGAAGGACTATTCAACATGTGAAAAACAGCTTTAGTGAAATTATATACCCATTACAGGTTTTTGTATGCAGTAACTAACAAGCGTCCCGTTTTTAGGCTACTGGGCATAAATGAATTAAATTTCGGTGGAAATGGAATTTTACTCGGAAAATAGAGATTTTTCTGTTCCAAAATTTTTGCCCTTCCTCCCCCCGGTTAAAATCAAGATTGTTTTAACATAGCCAATGCTATATTTTTTACATAGAAAAAAAACAATAAACCCTTCCTTCATTAAAATTCCAGTATTTCACTATTTTCATTCAAAATAAATAAATTTCTAATGGATTAATCAATATAAAATCATACACTCAGGAAATCTTTCCCACTTCTTTTCGTTAAAGGAGGAGAGGGAGGGAGCTAACAATTATGAAAAGGATGCTGTCAAGTGAGACAGTTCATTCTCATTCGTTTGAGAAAGAAATATTTTATTATTTCACTTTATAAACCTTATTATTATTCCTTCCCGCGTTAATAAATAAATTAAAATGAAAATGAATATTTTCCTAACTACAATACTTAAAAAAATGGAACAAATTTACTGACAGCACGGAATAAAATTCGCATGTTACTTATTCACAATTTTGAGTCATGGATTAGTCACATGAGTCATGGATCAGTAAAATGAAAAACCAATTAACAGCTGGGAAATTTTCAAAGCATAACTGCATAAAATAGCTACGGTCACCAGTTTGCCATTTAAACAATTAATATTGTTATTTTGAAGTATAAATTAAAATTTCTAAAAATAATTAAAACTTTCATCACGATAATGAAATTCTGTGGCAATCATATGTGTCAAATAATATTGTAACACATATTCTGAAGAAAAATTCGCTGAAAACTCTATTTCATGTAGCTCATAATGAAAACTCTTTTTTTTTCTCCATTTTTCACAGAAAATCCACTTGAGTTAAGCTTCAGCAACTGATGAAAAAACATAAAGAAAATTAAAAAAGGCAAAAAAAAAAAAAAAAACATGAATTAGCCCACTAATATTTAGACTTGAAAAACGCAATTAATTTTTCACATAAAAAGACCGAAAAACGTTAATTAACAGCAGGAAACATTTCAATACTGGCTGTTTTGTTTCGCAAGCTGTTTAGGTAATTATGGAAAGCGGCTCCTTTTGATAGTCTGCATTTACTTCGAAATCACGATCTTAATTTGTTAAAGGAGCGGGGATGGTTTGTAGGGAAAGCGAATGAAAGCGTTGTATTGCTTGCAACTAAGACTTATGTAAACCGAGCTGTTATTCAGTTTTTGGAAAAATAAATATTATATTTCTCATTTGGGAAAATTAATTTCAGATTTCCATTTGGAAAACATTAGAGTTCCATACATTTTCTGGATAATAACACAACAGGCTATTTTTTTCTGTTCGTAATAATGGAGTTAATTCAAACCCTGAGCTAGAGATGAAAAAAAAAAAAAAAAAAAAGATGCACATTATTTCATTTAATTAGAACCACTGACAATTCCCCTTTCCCCCAATTATTTTTTGAATTAAAAATCAGTTGAAGAAACTTTCAAAACTTTTTTTTAAACTAGAACGGTATCAGTTTTACTCACCAAATGCCACTGCCAAACAACCAACTTTTAACCAAGCAATAAGTACATATAAATTTGGGGCCAAAGACAATCACTAATTCAATTAGAAAAACTGATTTAACCCTCGTGGGTCCCTTGGGGTCATCATATATGACCCCAATGCAAAAATAATGCTATTATTTGGTTTTATTTTTTGAATTTGCATTTTTTGCACACAAGACCCTTGGGGTCACTGCACCAGAATGCCAAAAAAAAAAAAAAAAAAAAAAACAACGTTGCAACTTTAGTCCAAGAGAACTGGATAGAAAATGTAGCGCAGAATGTCAGAAAGCAAGTGTTTGAAATTCACTTGCAAAATCGTTTGTTTCAGATCTGTAACAGTTGTAAATAAATCTAGTTATTCTAAGCTTTACTCTAAAACTGTTATTTTTAATACATAAACTAAGTTTTACTTTGATTGCGTCTTTTATTTTTTTTTATCATTAAAAAGCGTGTTAACTTGAAAGAGGGATGTATTATTCAATAATCATAATAAATTAGTGAAAGAAAACATTGGGGTCGTTTATGACCCCTAGGGTATTGAGTGTAACCGGAATGGGAGGGACCCACGACAGTTAAGGTGAAAATATAGCTTAATTAGGAAATTAATCATAAACTTTAAAGAAGAACTCTTTTGAAATATTATTTATAATGCACAAATTTCAACGGATGCTATGAATAATTGCCTCAAGCTTTTTTTTATTTTTTGGTAACACAGGCGTATAAATCAGTCCCGAAATCTCTTCCTAAGAGTTAATGACACAACGTGAGCAAACAAAGCAAACACATCATTTTGCAACCATTGTTCAGTTCGCTTTTGATACAGATCACGATTTTCGTGCATTCCGTAAGATACAGTATAAACGAGTGGAAGCGATTGGGGGATGATTTCGGAAGGAGGTGAATCAATAGAGCAAATAAATCAAAGCGTGTTTACACCCCATTTGCTACTCGTAACTTATTGCAGGAGGTTTCGATGTCTTGTCAAATTACTTGTGATAAAGTAAAGTGGTATTTATATAATGAAAGTACGAGTAAAGCTTTGCGTTGTGATCATAGCGGCTGGTGCACCAAAAAAGAGGAAGGTTAAAAGAAATACGGGAGGAGGGGTAGAAAGAAATGGGGGGGGGGGGAGGATTAGTGTGCAGCACATTTAGAGGTTTTATATATATATTTATTTTTTTGCTACAATTTGGCTATAATATCGAATTTTAACATTGCCGATTAATTAACTTCTTAAAAACGTAGAATATGGCCTCAAAAAGCAACCAGGTTGGTTGATTTTGATTTTCATCCACTCTTATGAAATATCATGAAAAAAGTCCAATTTTATTAATTTTTAGCTTTTATTTTGGAGAAATTAATCAATCCACTGAGTATAAAATCATTTTTCACTTGATTATTGCTTTTTAACCATGAAAAGTGAGGGGGCAAAGCCCAACTACCACTGATGCTCTTAGCATGGGTGTCACCAGGGGTACTAATTTGCTGTTTCACCCTACTCCTCTGCCACAAAAAAAAAAACTTTTATCTTTTATGTTAATTTGAAAGTTGCAATTTTCAGAAAAAACTTTTTAATATTTTTCTGGGACAACGGATGTTCAAGCTAAAAGACAAGCTTTTACATTCAAATACATTATTTGCAAAATTTTCCCCAGAAGCATATGTAACCGCCCTTCCATATCAATATTTATCTCGACTTTCCTTGAAATTCGATGGAGTAAAAAATTTAAGATACATTGCAGAAAAATTAGAGAATTCAAGGTTTTTATGATTTTTTTAAAACTTTTAAATCGACTATGGGCGTCACCTACCAATTGAATTTCACCATTGAGGCTTCTGCAAATTAGTAATAGAGAAGACCCTCGTTAAAACCAACCCCTCACACAAGGGACCTTTAAACTCAGTTCATCTATACCGTAGTTTGTAATATCCGATAAAAAATGGACGACAAACCCCAGAACCGGGATCGGGAATGCAGTTCGCTTAAAAAGGCTTCGAATTACCGAAGTTCGACAGAAAATGCTCAAAAAGGGAACTTAAACAATTGAAGGGCTTGGAGGATGCAGGGGATATATTACATTTTAAAAAATGAACACTCTGGACAATGGTAATCAATGGATTACAGGTAAGCAAATAAAACTTGGCACATCAGAAAGTAGATATCATTAGACCATTTTCATGTGCACACTAATGACAAAACCAGAAAACAAAAAAGCTGCAACAACTGCGGTAATGAAACTTTGAACTTTAACTACTCGCAATTTCTGCTTTGTCACACAACCTTTTCATATCACAAGCCTTTCAATTCTTCAACGGGGGGAAAAATAAATAAATAAATAAAAAGAAAAAAAAAACTTAAAAACAAACGTATTCACTTCTAAATAAGCAAAACCCCGAACACTATCTTAAGAAATATTCCGTCATAGCTACGTAAATGAAAGCGGAAATTATTAACCGTTCATTCACATTATTATCATACAACGTAAATAAACTACAACAAATGCTCAAAACCTAGAAACTTTAATGACGTTCGGTTTCCACAGAAATAAAGAAGGAAAATCCAACGGGAAATAGCCTTGAAAAAGCAAGAAACAGCAAAAAAAAAAATCCACATTTAACATTTCCCCCTTCCAGTCCTAAATCCATCGGAGGTACCAATTTCACCCCATCCATAACCGATCCATTATGCAGTGGCAAACGCTTCGGAACCAATTATAGCAACACAT
>JAXGGA010014776.1:27500-31104 GCA_038373865.1 Uloborus plumipes | reverse complement strand
TAAGATTTAGCATTAGCGTATGGCGCTATATAATACAAAACTTCATATTTTGTAAATGTACAAATGGAAAAAGTACATCAATGTTAGTAAAAAAAAAACATTGGGAAAATGCTAAAAATAAATAAACATTATTCAATCAATGACGAGATACTGAAAAAAGATGCCTTGTCAAATAGTTCGCACTGTTGTCTTCTATAAAATGTGAGAAATAATTTGGTTGGTGGCTAAATTTTTTTAAACTTTTTGTTAACTCCTAAGATTAATCTTTTCTCAAATACTAATAATATATAAAGCTGTAGAGTTTATTTGTTTGTTTGCTTGAACGTGCTAATCTCAGGAACTACTGGTTCGATCTGGAAAATTCTTTTTGTGTTGAATAGTCCATTTATCCAGGAAGGCTTTAGGCTATAGGAGTTATTGTTATATAACTAAAAATAGTAATATAAAAAATAATAAACTCTACGAAAAGAATTAGTTTCCTCTCTTCTCGAGAGATGGCGCTCATAAAGAGTATTGCTAAGCTTTTGCAACTGTGGAGACGCCCTCTACATTCAGTGGTTGACAATCAAGCAGTTGCTCAAACGATGAGCTTATAAAGAAAATAAATACCTTTGTGCGAAAGCTGTAGAGTTTAAATCCAACGTTTAAATGCACAAATTTACAGGTATACTGTAGACACGTGTTTCGGGGCTACAAGGAGCCCCTTTTTCAATACAAGAAGTGTGAGCTTTAGGATGAAGAATCATCCGATAAAAGCTTATAGTCTACACTCCAATGGTTCCCAATGATTTGCCTTTTAATGTGGATTAGTACCCACTCTTCTCGAGAGATGTCGTTCGTTAAAATTATTCTTTTTAGCAATTGTGTAGAGAGCGCTGGTTGACAATTGCTCTAGCCTCGAGAGTCTTGCCTCTTGCCACATGGCTCAGATCACGAAGTGGTTTCCGTGTTTTTCTTTGATATTCAGGTATATAATTTGTTTTGTAGGATTTTGCTAGAACCTTTTTTCTTCCTTATTTCTGCATTGTTAATATTTGTTCTTCATTTGTGGTTGTTCTTTGTAACTTTATTATTATAGTGTACCTCAGGTACTTAACTAAGCACATAATTTAAAACCATAGTGTAGCCCGTGCAACGCCCGACCTCGCAGCTAGTACATTATACGTATCTATGAGCTATCCTTGTATTATTGTTATTACGGATTCCTCAAAATAAATGGCGATATTTTCACACTGTGTCGCAACGTTAGAAGTAGTTGACGTCACAAACTCATCCATCAAAAATTCCACACGCGCCATTTGCCATACTTCTAGAATGCCGAACGCCATTTTTAAGTGAAATGGAAGGCTGAAGGAAGAAAGAAGACGTAATTGAAAAAATATGGCGCTATAACTTAAACTGTCACTAATGATTTCAATTGTCCGTGAACCAAATTAGATTGATTTGGGTCTTGGGTCTTATTTTTAAAAACAAAATTATCTTACTTGAAAAAATTATCTTTTGTTTTCGATATCTACATTGTCGGCTATATATTCAATTTGCTCTTGATTTTAAAAATAAAAAAGTTGCATCACAAGATATTTTTGAAATAAAATACTTTCTAAATACTGTTGTATTTGATGTTCCTTTTGTCCCCCCCCCCGGATAAGATATTTATTAAAACCTGCTTAAACTTCAGGTAATACTCATTTTTAAGAATCGAAGAAACTTTGTTGTGTGCATGAAATATTAAACACTCTATCGTTAAAAGCTAAATGTGAAACGCAGTAGTGCCCAAACTTTTTTAAGCAAAAGCTACAAGTCATATTGAAACGATTCTTGCGAACCAGAACAAATAAAATTTTAAAATATTTAATAAAAATTCTAGTTATCAAGAAAAAACATGGAATAAGAAAAAAATAAAAACCGAGAATTCCTGTTATGATTCTACGCACTTGATACTTATTTTATTACTTGCAAGTGATTTTGAAGAAGCCTATTTTTAAATATTTGAATCGAAATTTCTGAGCGTAAATCATTCTGATTTTCTATTTGCAATACTGAACAAAGGAGCAGGCCACACAAATCGATTTCATTGGCAGTAGATTGGGCATCACTGATTTAGCGTATTAGAATTTTTAAAATTGCATTTTTTGTCCTCTTATATCGCTTAGTTATTGATACTGATGTTTGAGATTACAGACTGCGAGGAAAAGCAGCTAAAGTGTTTTAAACATAGAAATTGCCGTTCTTTGTATTTATTTCATATCTGTAAACGGAAACAGTCAAACAAGACAGAATTTTTTAGGAAAGTTCAAGAAATCTAATAATTAAAAATTTTCAGCTTTTACCGCTTTCAGGAATATCAAGAATATATTTCGCTTTATGGAAGTGCTAGCTACATGTGCAGTTATGGGACCACATGTAGTGCATACATTAATTACGCACCCCTGCAGTGAAGCATAAAAATAATAATAGTTTAAAGCACAACGTTTTGCAAAAGTTTTAATTTTTCAAGAGAAAGCTTAGTCAAATTATATTTACAAATTTAGAAAATGACCTTTGTAATGGCCACTTAGAGTTCTAAACTATCGTCAGTTGTTATGTGTTTTGTAATTAAGTAGCAAAAAAAAAAAAAAAAAAACAAAAAACACTGAAAATGTAATCAGTTATGTTTTATGTGATCACAGTTTAATGTGATCTCAAAATCTTTAACTCAAATTAACTCCTTAATTGAGAATTAAATATTCAACTTAATTCGTTGTAAATATTTAACGATGTAAATTTAATCCAAACTCTTTGCATATTGAAACAAAACTCGAACTTGTTTTAAACTCTTGATTCGAAAATAGTCTTGAATCTTATTTAAAAATTAAAATCCTATTTGATCCTATACTTTAAATGCCCAGTTCCTATTACATTACACATATTTACCTTTAAAAATATCTTCATTTGGCTTATTCTAGCTTTTGAAATCTCATATTCAATACTGGGACTTCGCTTTGATCTTGGATGCCGTGTTCCAAAGAGCGAGAAAATGTCCTCGGAAAATTTGAATATAGCTTAAAAACTACCCATTTACTTTAATGCCTCTTCACACTCATGCATTTTTCAAGAGCTCGTTTTTTTTCTTCGGCTTTTTATCGTATAAGTTGAGAGAGGATTTCTTTAGAAAAGCTTCCGTTCTTGTAGTGTGTTTTTCTTGTCTTGGGATGGGTATTTGCGTTAGCTATTTTGAGATAAAAAAGAACATTAAATTTTAATCAGGAAATCATCCAGAAAAGTTATGCATGGGGAGATGCATATTTAATGAAATAAAGACAAAGATGGAATGCATATTGCAAAAAATATGTCTGTGACATAAGAACATATAGTTATTACTATATTTTTTCGTCTGAAATTATCCTACTAATGTGCCCAACACAGTAATAAACTATTTCAAATTTTTACTTATTTACTCTTTATAATTTATTTGCTGTCTTAATCGTAGAATTATTCTATTGTGGGTTAAGTGCTTCATGCAAAATCTTTGAGGAAAAAAAGCTGTATTTAATTCCAACAAGGTAATTATTATTTTGAGATGTATTACTATATTAATAATCCTCTTTTAAGTTTTATAAGCATA
>JAXGGA010014776.1:0-22500 GCA_038373865.1 Uloborus plumipes | reverse complement strand
TAGAAGATTCGAGGAAGTTCTGTCTCTTATATTACAACATCGAGTTTTTTGAAAGTAAATTTTTAGTTAAAGTAATTTTTTTTCAAACTCTTTCAAGTTTCAATCGTTATTGTTATATTATTTTCTTTGCTTTTTGATACTGATAGTTTTCTTTTTTTTACTCGTTGAATTGTATGCAGTAGGTTTTTTTCCCCTCCAAGAAGCCGAATGTCAAATATTTCATACCGTGCAGGTGGTTATTAAACTGTTCTTCGGACTGTTCTATTTTATTGTTTGGTTTCTGCGGAATTTTCTGAAGCGTTTTACTACGTTTTTTAATATTTTTTATCGTACAATATAATTATTGTTTAGTTTTATTTGCTGATGTACTTAAGTTCAGTATTAACCCTTTTAAAATTTTTAATTTTTAGTTAAAGTGATTTTTTTCAAACTCTTTCAAGTTCCAACCGCTATTGTTATTTTTTCTTTCTTAGCTTTTGGATACTGATGGTTTTCATTTTTAATTCGTTGAATTGTACGCAATAGTTTTTCTTTTCCCCCTAAAAACCAAATGTTTAACACTTCATATCGTGCAGGTGATTATTGAGCTGTTCTTTGGATAATTCTATTTTATTTTATGCTTCGTGCAGAATTTTTCTACAACGTGATTGCTGCGTTTTTTAATATCTATTTTGCAAGTATAATTGTTTAATGGTATTTTCTAATTATTTCTGATATATTTTAATTTTGCATTATTGTTTATTTCAAAATTTAAAGTTATTTAAAACACCCGGGAAAAAATCATACGTTATTACTCTATTATTTAAAAAGTTTTAAAAAGTACGACTTTAGGCACGCTGTGTGTTTTAATAGAAAAGCAAAACTGTTAAAGGGATGATTTGCTTTCTTGATGATCATTTTTGTGTATTTCCATGTTACAGGAATCGCTAAAGATTTATTATTTTTATTATTATTATTATTATTATTATTATTATTATTATTATTATTATTATTATTATTATTATTTGCGTTCAGAATAATATACTCGTAATTAACAAAACTGTGCAAAAACTAAGCATTTTAGAAATCCCTAAACATTTTGCAGCTTGTTGAACAGTTAAAAATGTAATTTTACAATTTTTTACATAATCAGTCACAGAACATTTTCTAACTATTATGTAAGCAAATAAAAGCAGCTTTTTAGAGGTTTATGTGTTCATTTAGCATTATTAAAATAAGTGCAAAAATAAAATTAAAAAAAAAAAATCTTTTTTTTTTTTTTTGAAAAAAGTGGGCAGTATTTTTTATTTAAAAAAATAAATCATTGATAAATACGTCTGCATGAAAAGGTTTTAAAGAATTACACGCTTTTGATAAAAAAAAGATATGAAGGCAAAATAAAAAAAAACCCTTAAAAACCATCCTTTTTTAAAACATGTTTTATCATGTATGTGAGTAATTTTCTCTGCAGAAACTAAATTAAAATTTTATCCCTAAATCTTGAGGGAAGAAGTAAATAAAACTGACATTTTTTCTCGACTTACTGCGCAATCGCAACTTCGGAAGAAAAGCGCTACGGAACGCCTTTCTGCATTTTGTTTTATGGCAACCTCTTCCATCTTTTATGCTTGGATTGAAGCTCCTTCTGTCATCTTTTGCCCATTTTATGACTTTTTCCCTTTTGCCCTCGGTATTTGTTTTACTTTTATTTGTTATTCTGAACCTATGTTTTTGCTTACGTTCGTAGTTCCTGAAATGCCGAAACAAGCTCCAATTCCTGGTATGGACATAAAATTCCTTTTTTTTTATGTATTGATTCCTCCGCTGGCCACAAACATGAAATTCTCGAATGTTTTGTGGAATTCGTTCGTATTTTCTGCTCCCGTAACCGATTCAAAAATGGAATTCAAAAAGGGTGTTCTGGCCACAAAAGAGAGAAAATATTCGATGCTTATGTGTGAAAAGTTGTTGTCATTGCATTTTAATGCACACAGTGACAAATCTGGTTTTAAAAATGCATTTTCGTAATATAAACCCTTCTCCCTAATTCATTTCATTCACACACACTTCTACAGATATTTTTAAAACCTCAACAGGAGTATTTTATACATGAAAAATTGTAAAAGGGTTTCAAGAATGTATCATACACATTTTCGCGTCTTGCATTTTAACAAAAGCTTTGCATAATTAAGTAGGGCGGGGATTGATATGTTTAAAATAATGCTCACCTTACTATTGTTGGCCCTCAGATACTAAAAACCAGAAGACAAAAATTTTCATTCACACGAAGCTTTCAAGATTGTCAACAGCTTCTCGAAAAACATTTTTTTGGCACTTCTTTTGTTGTACACTTCAAAAAATAAGCTGTTTGTTTTCACAGTATAATTCTGGTAGCAGAGGTTCCAGTTTAAAACTGTAAAAGCACAGTAATAAACTGTAAAACTAGCTATTTTACAGTTTATCAATGCAAGAATACTAATTTTGCAGTTTATTGCTGTAAAATTAGCATTATTACCAGGGTTCGCCGATATATATCAGTCGATATATATCATGATATATATCATGATATATATCCGATATTTATTCTGAAAATATCACGATATTTTGATATTTTCAAAATTTATTTTTTGAAATGCGATATTTTCAATAGAAAAATTGTCTTCATCATATTAATGATGTCATCTTTAGTATGATGTAATAATATGATATTCCTTTTTTATTTTCTGATAATAAAATTAAAAGTTACAAAACAACTTGAATGGAGATGAAAAATGCCTAGTTAAAAATGAAAAGTTAAGCAGAATATGGAAATGTGTCTAATGTGTCTAAATATTACATATTGTAATAATCAATTATACTAATATACCAATAAGTTTTCCTGTTTTGGTTTTGATATTACATGATAGTTGATTTATGTATATGATACTGTAATTATTTTTATATGAACATAATAGTCAATATCCAGTGTAGTAGCCAACATCATCATTAGGTTATATAATTTTTAAAACATTAAACTATTACATTTCAGCAAAAATGGCTGCATAACATTTCATTGTATGTAAATTTTAATGTATATTTATGTAGAGAAATATTAATTTTTAGTCTGTACTGTAATAATACTTATTTAAGGATATAAATAACATTCATTTGAGGATGTAGTTACTATTTAAAGAATTAAGCTTGCGCAAATTGAAAATATCGGATATATATCAAATTATCGGATATATATCAAAATATCGGATATTTTCGATATTTTCGAAAATATCACGATATTTATGAACCCTGATTATTACCAAAAAATTAGCTGTATTATGCTGTAGAAACAGAAGTATAATACTGGCAGCTGAGGTTCGAGTTTAAAACTGTAAAATGCACAGTAATAAACTGAAACTAGCAGTTTTTCTGTTTATTACTCGAAGCAATTTTACAGTTTATTACTCTAAATTAGCAATTTTACTGTCTACTACTGTAAAATTAGCATTTTGAGTTTATTACTGTAAAGTTAGCAATTTGCGTTTATTACTGTAAAATTAGCTGTATTATACTGTAAAAACAACATCTACTTTTTACAGTGTAGCTATCCTGATTTCGCTAGATTTTAGTCGGTTTTGGAGGAAATTCGTCAGAAGATGAATTCCTAGTTTAAAGACATTTTAACTAAGTCAAAGATTTTCCTAGTTTAAAGTCATTAACTGCTCAAAATTACTAATATAAAAAAGTAAGAAATGAGCTGCTGTCTCAAAATAATTTCTGTAAAACAACGACTGGTATAATAATTTAAAAAAAATAAGTATAATGTTTTTGATAGTGTGTAAATTATTTACAGCTGAAAATGAGAACTAAACAGCCTCTACTTAGCAACTTATTTACTAATTTAATTAGAATTAAAAATTAAAATATTCACCAGTATCTCAAGGGTGTAATGAGAATAATGATTCGAAAACACTTCACGTTAATGAAGTTGCATGTTAAGAAATTTAGTGAAGACATTTATTCAAATTAACAAGTAGATTTTTCTTTTTACTTAAAAAAAGGGGGGGGGGGACAGATTGTATGTGTATTCCGACTTTTTAACGGAAGTTATGCATGGTATGATGAAAAATACTTTTATTTTTATTTTTGAACGGTTTTTTAAGAAGTTATTTGTTTTAAATAGACGTTCTTTTCTTAATACGATTTATGCTAAAAATTTGCCGTAAAATATTTTTTACATGGAGCGAAGTACATTTAGTGTGGAATAGTTTAGTAAATTCTTGAACTTTCTTTTGTTACCAAATTGAAAGAAAATTGTTTAGTTTAGATAAAGTTACGGGCATTTTTAATATCAGTCTTTTTTCATTAAGAAAGAAAGAGCTATATTTTTTTTTCAAGACCCAAAACAAATATTGTAGCAATTTTAACTTAAGTCATATTAATTCCGCTACAAAAAATCCTGTTATATGTGTGTTTGTACTTTAGCCCTTGTAAATACCACTATGCGATATCCCGTACATGTGTATGTATGCAACACAAACTGAAAAACAAAACATAATGTTTATAAATATGTATGAGTCACATCTTTTTTTGTGTACCCATACATATTATGAGAAATTAAATGAAGTAAAAGATCTGTCAGGGGAAAAATAATTAACTTTAATTATTAGTATGTATTCATTTGAAATTTTTGTCACGTTTTACCTTGGTGTACATTCTTTTTCTTCTTTTTTGATGTGTATAGGGTTGGCTAAAAATCTCACGGATTAAACTTAAAATAAAAATAGCATTTGCTTATCTATTAGCAGTTAAAATAAAGTAAGAATAATGTTAAAACATGATAGCGGTAGCGTGACTATCTTTTTTTAATCATGTAATTAAAATAAATATTTATCTTTTCTAAGCAAACTTCACACTGGGGGGGGGGGGCACAGTTCATTTACCAAACTTGTTTGCTTTGCTTAGAAGCAAATATTCAGCGACCCTTACATGTTCAGTTTTATGCGTAAAAGAACGCTTTTGCCCTAAGTTTCTCTTGTTGATTTTTATTGTAGCCCATGTTATATTTAAACTACTACGAAATGCATTTTATTTAGGCCGAAAACTTGGTAAGAAGTTGGCTTCTTTTTTAATCATTTGCGACATTTCTTGTTTGCTAAACATAAATTAGACTGACCAAAGAAGAAAAGCACCAATAAATAAAAAGCTCTTGTAATTGAAGGCTTCATTCAATTTTTTTTCTCTGATTAATTGAGAGTAGTTACTTCCACTAGTGACTAAAAAAAAATCAAAAATTAAGACTATAAAATTCTGGGTTTACTCACACTGTAAAAAATGAATGCTGTTTTTACAGTATAATCCCCAGCAGCACCAGAACGTTCAAATTTGGTGCAAAAATGGTGTTATTGGTCAAATAACGGTGCTAAGTGTCCCTTGAACGTTATATTCGACGTGCAAAAACAGTAATATTATCACGGTGTCATTTCAGTGCTTAAGGAACGTGATATTTGACGTGTAAAAACAGTAATATTATCACGGTGTCATTTCAGTGCTTAAGGAACGTGATATTTGACGTGCAAAAACAGTAATATTATCACGGTGTCATTTCAGTGCTTAAGGAACGTGATATTTGACGTGCAAAAACAGTAATATTATCACGGTGTCATTTCAGTGCTTAAGGAGGTGCTGAATTTCTCAGAATTGAGGTCGTGAATTGCTGCTTTTTAGAAAGGGGGGAGGAATCATATCCTAAACAACTCTTTCTCCCAAGATCCTAATCAGATTTGCATGCATTTCAGTAAAAAAACATTATATTCATACTAATAAAATGATATGATTTACGCCCTTAGTCTTTCATAGATGGCGCCTCCTGCAAAAAATTTTCTTTTAAAGTATTATTTTTCTCCCTCGATAAGATCAAGTAGCGTCTAGTGGTTAGCGTGTCCTGCTGGAGTCGTAAGGGACCCGCGTTCGAATCCTGCGGAATGAATATATTAAATTCAAAGTAATTAAACAACCAATAATTAAATTAATTAAATAATTAAAACCAAGATGGCGACGATCATGGATCAAAAATGGCGGATCATAAATGACGTCACGGTTAAAACACGTCACGGCCCCGGATAGTGGGGTATACGTAGTATACTTTTTTAGCTGGGGAGCACTGAAAACAAACGTATTTCCAGAACCTAAATATAACCTATCATTCCACGTTCAAAACTGGGACAAAAAAAGGTGGTCAACACCAGATTTCGACGTGTCATATTACCATCGATCGATGAGACACATAGACGTTAACAACACGTGCTGCGAGAACGTGTTTTGAACGTGCCGGCTGGTGCGCTCTGTACGTGTTGCAGAACGTGTTTTGAACGCCTTTGTGCTGCTTGGGATACAGCTAATTTTATAGTAATAAACTGTAAAAATTGCTCATTTTACAGTAATAAACTGTAAAATTACTACTTTTACAATACTAAACTGTAAAATTGCTAATATAACAGTTTATTACGATGCATAATACAGTTTTAAACTGTAAAATTGCTAATTTAACAGTTTATTACAGTGCATATTACAGTTTTAAACTGGAACCTCTGCTGCCAGTGTTATACTGTTGTTTTTACAGGATAATACAGTTAAATTTTACGGCAAAAAAATTTTTTACTTTTCAGGAAGAAACTGTAAAATAGCTAGCTTTGCAGTTTATTACTGTGCATTTTACAGTTTTAAATTGGAACCTCGCTGCCAGTGTTTTACTGTAAAAACAACAGTTTGTTTTTTGCAGTGTATAAATGCTGGGTTTGTCCAATGAATGCGGCTCATTCACTCCGTTGGTTTTCTATTTAAACCCATTTAGAAACCTGTCGATGAAGCGTAAAAATTTTTCTTCGTTAGAAAAAAAAAAAGTAATTCCATGCATTAAATAAATGGTTCTATTGCCATCTGTCACGTGGTAAAGCTTTGCCCTGAATTTTTGAAAATGAAACTGTGCTCAAGTGTTCATTCACCAGTCGGTCTACCGTGCGTCATTTTTTACAATTTCAACGAGGTGCACTAATCACAATCGTCAGCAAGGACCTTCCCATCAACATTCACCTAGCCTCCCCTCTCATTTTGAGGTCCGATGATTTATGTATCTGTGCAGTGTCATTTATAAAAGCAAATGCAGATATATCGATAGTCGTCCCCATTAATCATGTCTTGGCTGAAGATTCAAGATCAGTGACAAGGCAAATGAGGCTTTTCCTTGATTCTGGGTCCCTTTGTCTTTGTTTTTTATTTCCCGATGCGCATCTATAGATTTTTTTATGATTAATTGCAGTGAGGTGAAACTGAGATCTGAATTAAATTTTGCCTTTCCTAAAAGGCTATTTAAATACAGGGGCGGATTCAAGAGAGGGGCGTCGGTATTTATTTGGCATCGGGAATTCCTTGATTAAGGGCAATGGCTGCAATGGGCCCTCGCTTGAAGGACTCGCCACTGGTACGTTTCAATATTTACGTTTCGCACTGCAAAAAAACGAACTGTTGTTTTTACAGTATAATACTGGCAGCCGAGGATCCAATTTAAAACTGTAAAATGCATATTAATAAACTGCAAAATTACCATTTTTACAGTTTCTTACTGTAAAGTTATAAATTTTACAGTTTATTGCCGCAAAATTTAGCTGCATTATACCGTAAAAACAACAGTATAATACTGGCAGCAGAGGTTCCAGTTCAAAACTGTAAAATGCACGCTTGTCAACTGTAAAATTAGCAATTTTACAGTTTAGTAATAAACTGTAAAATTTTGCTAGTTTTTCCGTATTAAATTACTACTATATTACTATAAATTACTACTACTTAATTTCACAAACCTTGGTTTTTCTAGAACTTTTCGTCAGAGTATTAGCCGAAGAATAACGAAGTCAAAGGGGTTAGAATAAAAATTTTGTTATAACTGTTACTTTGTGCAATTCTCAATTCTCAATTCTCAAATGCAATTCTCAAAATAAAATTTTTGATTAAATTTTGAATCTAAAAATTTTATCTCAATATGACTGTATCCACTATATTTATCTAAAAATACATTTTAGCTTAAATCAAACTAGTACTAAATTATGTGATTGATCAAGTGACAGTAATATTCTATACTTCTGGTACTGATTTGAGTGAGCAAAATCACATTTGCTATTACGCACATTCGAAGTTCGTGCGAGAGGAAAGGAGTTTTAAAAGCTCTCATTTTTGAAGCATTTTTCCGCCATAATTCCATTAAAATCTTGCATGATATATTTCCGCCACTTAAACTGCATTCTTTTTGCGTTGAAACGATTTCTTAAAAGCATTTGGGAATGTCACGACACAGCAGGGGTCGAACCATTTTGCTTCCATTAAGACTTTCCACCCCCCCCCCCCCACCATTTTGAGTTTAGTTTAAAAATCTGTTTTAAAGCGGGGAGGGAAAAAATAAATTGCCTCTAAAGTTTTCTCTGGTGCAATGCATCGTTAGAGAGAAAAACAGAAATTGGATCCAAACTTCTGCCAGAGGGAGAAGGGTATCATGTAGCGAGGATTTCCTTATGGGAAAGTTTTCAGTTTGGAATCGCGGGACTCTTGGACGAATTTTCTCTAAAGCTCCTGCTAAAAAAATAGTGTGAATTAGTCAGACATATTTGTGCAGAAAGGGGGATAACATATCAAATCATGATATGTTATTTTTATATTATTCTTTGCTGGATTTAAAATTCATTCGTATATATTTTCAAAAAAAAAAAAAATGCAGATACGCCAGTCACCTTGTCTATGTCTATACTCTGTTATTTAAAATTAAGGCCCCTATATAGATGAGCCGACGCATCAAGATTAAGTTTGACCACTTTGGATCCAGCGCGTGTTTAAAGTTTATCTTTTCTGGCGAGTTATCGCTTTTTGGTAACTTTTCACGTGAATTTAACAAAGCTTGGCAATGTCCCGAAACTTTGCTTTGGTAACTCTGCTCCGCAACAATCAAAAATGAAAGTAACAGTAAATGAGTTGGATCCAAAGTGGTGAAACTTAAACTTGATGCGTCGGCCTGTCTATATAGCGGCTCTATTTAAAATAGGCGTATCAAGTTTAGAAATTCTGCGTCGTTTCCATGGAAACCGTACGAAAGAAAACAGCTCCACTCTTTCTGTTTTATACACTGCTGTCGAGGCATGTAATTTATTTTATGTTTATCCACTTACGCTTTTATTTATATCCTCAACATAGAAGAACAAACAGTACTACCGAAATTGTGGGAAAATGTTGATTTCTTTGATGACTAGCTTTTTTCTGAATCATTGAAAGGTCATTTTGCAGCTACATAACTTCGTTTATGTAGATCTTTGTTCTTAATGCAACCGCTTGTTAATTAAAGTTACGAATCAGTACAAAAACCACCATCAGTTTCTGAACGTTATCCTTCAAACGATTTTTTCCGACAAAAAGGAAAAAACCGATAACGAATGTTTGTGAATCGTTAAGGAAGAGTTATACTTTTAAATTTCATATTTTATGCATAACGCGGTACGAGGGAACCTATGACATGAAGGTCAGAAAGGTCACATGTATCGTTACCATCGAACATTTCCTATTCTAGAGAAGTTGTGGGAGAGGCAAATAATAAGTTCTGATTGGCTACTGCTCCTGTCATCACTCAACTTCTTTCACTGTTGCCATTACAGATACAGAAATAGATCGGAAATAATGCATTTGTTGCTTCAAATGGTTATTTAATGATTACGCTGATCCGGTAAAGTGCTATTAGCAGTGTCACAGGGGCTGGTGGTTTTTCTCTTTTCTTTTTATGCAGAGAAAAGTTATTAATGCTGCCAGAATGATCGAACAATGTTGGATGGAACGAAAAAACGGATTTGTTTAAATTTGACGACCATTTGTCGATAATATTTCTTGATGATTTTAACTTTTTTTATTTGCTGTATGTTGAAAATAATGCCGTAAATTGTGTACACATTTTATGTTTCCAATAATGGGATAAATAAACGAGATATTTTCTTTATTTCTTTCTACGAATAAACATCTTGACTTCAGAGAAACTTAATAGAAGCGCAGGTGATTGAAATATTTATTTCTGCCATAATTGAACATAAATGTTTTACATAGCACCTACGCAGCCCCCGTAACTCGGAGGGGGGCGAACGAGGTTTGAGGGCGCACAATCCAGAAAAATAACGCTATGAGTTATACGGGGATTTTTTTTTTAATTGTTTGATAGGGGGTGGGACTCACTTACAAATCTTGCAGGGGCGCATGGAAATCTAGGTACGCTACTATGGGCAAGCTAATGTAAATTCGAAAATATTGCGAAAAATATTTTCATCCGTCCGTATGGGAAACCTTTTTCGCTAACAAAAGCGTTATAGCACGGTTTATTGCACCAACACTTGTTAGAAGCAGGTCTGCGGAGTCGAAATGTTTGTCTTCAGATCGGTCTGGATCTTATTTTGGCGAAGGATTTGAAGTTGAAGTATGGTGTCGAATTGGGTCATGGTCAGGGGTGCCCATCCCCCCCCCCCAAGCTCAATGGCGCAAATTCCCCCCCCCCAAATTTTTCACAACCCTCTTGTGCTTTTTTATTTTTACCCCTCTTTTTTATTAAATTTATGTTTTTTAATATTATTTATTTATTTATTTAAATATTTATTTATTTTTTTAATATTTATTTATTTTTCATATTATTTATTATTTTTTTTAATTATAACTATTATTTTTTTTTATTTATTATTAATTTTTTTAAAGTGCTAATTATGCGCGGAATAGAATTGCTTTTGTTCTATGCCAGACATTCCAAGCACACACACAAGAAATAAGTAAATAAAAAATTATAATAACGAAATAAAAAGAATAATTTGATTAAAAAAATAAATAAATGAATAATTTTTATTTAAAAAAAATCAGCAAATAATTTAAATTAAAAAAATAAATAAATGAATAATTTAAGTAAATAAATATATCAATTAGTTTTAAAAATCCCCCCTCCCCAACTTTGATGGCGAGACTTGCGCCATAATCCCCCCCCCCTGTGGGCACCCCTGGTCATGGTGGTCCAATCGGTAAGGTCTTACTCGTAACCGGAGAGCCCCGGGTTCCATCCTAGCCGATCAAAGCTCCACCGTCTTCACCAATGTGGTCACTAATTTCACCAAGATAATCGATACCGCTAGAGGTGCTGGATCAGGGGTTTGCTTGGTCTGGATCGAAAGAAGGTTGGATGAGGACAATAAAGGGGTTATATATATATCCAGCCGTTTGAACCTCATTTTGTGGAAGGTACGGTGGAGTGAAAAATGAAAGTCTTGAGTCGAAGGATTTAACTTTCCATGGTCGGTCTTTTGTCCGCAACTCTGCTGGGTTGCTGTGTCAGAATTATAATGGTAGAGTCGGACTGTTTTGGGAGTAAAAGAGTCACAGTAGGAGTCAAAGGTTGTATCATTGTATAATTCCGAGAGTCGGATCGGGAGTCGGTCCCTTTCCTGCCGATTCCATACCCCTGTTTATAACTGTATCCAAGCTTTGAAGTCACCAAATGAGTTGAAAATAATTTTATTCATAAAAATCAAGTTGAGATAAATTTTTATTCATACGTTCAACAGCGCGTTCCTATAGGAATACATCCTAATCCATTTCCAGAAGAGAATGACTTTATAAAAATGCAAAAAGCTATTCTTTTTAAGAACCGTTTTCTATTTTAATTACATCAGGCTTATCGCCTCTTATTGCAAAAAAAGGCAAATACATTACTTTGATTGATTGGTAAATTATTGCAATTCAAAAAGATGTTGTAACTTTCCACATTTTTTTTAAATTTCAATTTTATGTTGTGTGTGTGGTTTTACGTTTTATTCGACCAAATATTTCGTGAAAAAATTTTTTTTTTGAAATAAAACATCTCCTTTTTACGAAAATCTCATTTGTTTGTTATTATAGCATTTTTATATTTTGTTTCTTTTATACCCATCAGCATGTGTTTATAACTACAAGAATGATTTGAATCTTTTATATAAATATTTTAAGTTTTTCTTTTAGTTACAAAATAGTATAATCCGTTTGCAAAAGCATAGTAATGCTTTTAATATTACATCTGAGTTTATAACACAGCAAAAAGCGAAACTTTCTTCAACAAGTTTTATTTAAATTTAGGCAGATGTTTTCCTCTTGTTTTAAAAAAATTATACTTTACTTTTGTAAGTTACTTTTATAATTGCTTTTGTTGATCGATTAGCTCATTTTTTGATCGAAAAGGTACCATAGGTTTTTACATCTTTAATTTATCTGTTATTTTAATTTTATATTACTATTAGATTTTATTCTACCAAATATTTAACGACACCATTTTTATTGTTGAAAATATAGCTCAATTTCTCTTACTAAAGTTTATAATTTTTATATCATGTTTCTTATCGATTACCTTGCTTATATTTCCACGAGTAATTTACATTTTTTATGGGAATGTTTTTTAATGGAGTTTATGTTTTATTCATCAAATACTGTAGTTTATCTTTTTCTTAAATTGATTATTCTAATTTAAGTTCTCAACAAACTTCAGTTTGTAAATATTTGAATTTATTTTAAGGAAAAAAGCTAAATATGAACAACACTTAGTCTTCTGTCAATATTTATATTCACACAACCTAACTTAAAACAAGCAGAGATAATAAGCAGTTTTTTCTTTTATTATTTTGAAACGAATTAACGTTAGTTACATATCAAGCGCATAAAAAGGAGAATTCTAAAAATATGGCATCAGCATAATCGAAGAACATAAATTTTACTTATCGCCAGGCAAACTAACACTCTTGTTCAAATATATTTTTTTAATCATTTGTTTTGCAGAAAAGTACGCAGTTTAGATAATAAGTCCTCAAAATAACTGAGCTCCAACGCCATTTTCAGCTTCTAATTTGCATGTTTTTGTCATTTTCGTCTTCATGTTTTTTTTTTCGAAACCTTTTTTAGAAAGGCAGTTTACGAAAAGCAGCGTTCGTTTTCTTTTCCATATTAAAGCTCTCTTACCCGTAAAATGAGGTCGTTAAGAATTATTAAATAAAAATGCAGAATGAATAATATTTCTTCCAATTTACGAATAAAATGCTGTTTAGAAAAGCGAAGGTATCGATTAATCATTAAAGAATTAGCATGTCTCGTTTGAATGGATTTGATTAATTTTTACTTTGAGATTAGTTTTTCGAGTTTGTTTAGTATTCAAATTAACGGCCAAGTTCAAAATGTTGTTTTCTTAAATCTCATTCATTGCTGACTTTAGAGAAATTATAATTTTGAAATAAATTGACTAACTAATGTGTATATGTTCTTCTGAGTATAATTATTATGCAAATTTTATGTAATGTGTAGTGTTCATGTCTGCAAAATTAATCTAATGACTGCTTTCTATTTCAGCAGTTTTGAATATATTTTGTAGAAATATGAAAGAAAGCTAAGTGAAAGTAAGTGAACTGTTTCTTGTTCCTAGTAGTAAAATTAGATTTTATATCTCATGGTGGTTGAAACTTTGACTTAATC
This sequence comes from Uloborus plumipes, assembly GCA_038373865.1. Classification (NCBI taxonomy): domain Eukaryota; kingdom Metazoa; phylum Arthropoda; class Arachnida; order Araneae; family Uloboridae; genus Uloborus; species Uloborus plumipes. The sequence goes on along the minus strand of JAXGGA010014776.1, from coordinate 9,003 downwards.
ATTACAAGCCAAAGTTTACTATAACACATTTACGTAAGTTAAGCGTTTTTGTAGAACTAAGTTTGCACAGATTTCATCTCTAAAAATTTTTTCTAAAAATGCTGTAAATTAAAAGTGAAATTTAGCGAGAAATATTGAAATAAAAAGTTATTGCAATCATTAATTATTTAAAATGATATTGAAATGTCATTGCATTTCCCCCCATTTTTACTTTATTAAGAGATAACTCAGTTGTTAATTAAAAACAGTTCACTTTGTGCGCAAATGAGTAAAAACCCAAAAGCAACGTCTAAAAGCACAAATAGGTCAAGCTAAAATTGGCAAACATGTTGCAAAGGCATAAAGCCTCCTTCTTCAGTGCCAAGCAAGAAATGGAAGGAACCAAAGTACCTGGAGAGTTTAAATAGAAAAGGAGCAAAATCTGGGCCAATCAGGTGTCAGCGTGTGCCGAGCCCGGATTTGGCGCTGCGTTGTCAGAAAATTCAAAAGCATGAAGTAAAATTGGCGAGATGTGTGGAACTGCAAAGGATTCGTTACAAATATTACTTAAATTTTTGTGAACATGAAAGGCTTCTAAGAAATCTTACTCACCAACAGTTGAAGGTCTGCAAAGGGTTTGCTCATTTTTTGATGGTTTGCCGATTTTTAACTTGACATATTTGTGCTTTTAGACGCTGCTTTTTGGTTTTTATTCATAACTAATTTGCTTTAAAAATTAGGGGGGGGGGCATAATTATTTTACGATGTATTTAATTTTTTTAATAAAAGATAAAAATATAGCTTTTTAATTTTCAAACTAGCATTTTGATAAAATATTCTACTCTATTTTATGCAATATACACGACAAAAGTACTTTAACAAACTTATTAAATTTTTCGTTGAATTTTCAGTTTTTTATAATTATACATTACTATTGTTGTTATTTTCTACTAAGTGCGGCTGGCAAAAGTACAATGTTTCAGAAACAATATAGATTTTAAAAATCTCACAACATTTAAAATGTAATTATTAGCTTATTTTGGAAATGACATTTTTGTAAAAAAAAAATTAAAAGGAAAACTCAAATATTTCACCTTTTTTTAACGAGTTCGCTAAACCAATTTTTTAAAATTCGGAAATTAAATTACTTAAAATTGATCTTACGTAACCAAATTTGCTTTCTAGTCTTGGTTTTAATTACATTCCTCTCCATCATTTTGTCATCTGTTACGCAAATGGGAAAACAAATGCATTTCGTAAACAGTATCATTAGTTTTCTCGTAACTCCTTTTACTCTTAGCTGGTCGATCAAATCCTCGTTATCCTTTGTCATGAGACAGATTCTTCTGCTTATTGCCAATGATACAACAATCAGTCCCACAATAGTTACGTACCAGTAGTTGAAATTAGATAACTGAAAGAATGGTTTATATAGGAATCAAACCAGGTATACAAATATTTATTACCCAGTAATAGTTATGTACTAGTAGCTGGAATTTGGTAACTAATATTATGTTCGTATCGGAATCAAGCTACACAGAGAAAGATTTTCTTTAGAGTAACTTAGTATTTTCCTTAGTTAATTGCAATAAAAAATTTTAATTGTTAACTAATATTTTAACAAAATTAAAATGTTTATATTAGTATTAATAGCGTAATACATAAAGCTTGGAATATTTTTTAAGTTAAACATATATTTATTACGTTTAAATTGAAAAAACGCGTTTCTGATCTCGTTTTTTTTTCTTTTTTTCTTTTGACGTGCCGGAAAATAACAGGTAACCCGAGCTTTAGAGCATGCTAGCTGATGTGTGCAAATACGATAATAATTTTCAATTTTTGTACTTCATTAGCTATGCTTTTATTGATTTAGTGCTTAAAAATTTCTGAAAAAATAACTTACAGCAGTATCCTCAGAAAATAAATAACTGAATTGACGTTTAAGCATTGTTTTGTTTTTTTTACTTATAAAATTTCACTGACACGCGTACAGACACTTTTAAATACAAAGTTTAATCTGTAGCATTATCGAATGACGTGTGAATGTATGTATTTTTTGTAAAAGTTTATTTTGTCAAATAGAACCCGCTAGAATACGTATCTTAAATCACACTTAAAATTTCCGTGCGGTTGTTGGATTAAACATGTGATAAATGTGCTTCATGAGAAATGCGTTTCATAACGCTAATGAAAATTAACGAGGTAAAAGTTTTGAGTTAAAATGAAGCTTCTCTTTACATAAAATGGTTGAAAAAAGGAAATAAAGTTCAACGAAAGCACGTAATAAGAGTTTCTGTTGGTAAGGAAAATAAATGACAAGCCGAAAGCCAGCTATTTCATTTGAAAGGTTAAAAAAAAAAAAAAAATCCGAAAATTGAACTTTATTTTTTTCCATGCAAAATGATGTTTTAAATAATGTATTAAATCTTCATTAGGGTTAATCTGTTTATAAAGTAGAAAGTTGTTATGGTGAAAATAAACTGAAATGGACAGGAAAATAAAATACAATTTAAAAATATAATGGCTTCAATTGAAATGTCCAACGATACTTAATTCCTTGAAGCCAATTGAAACTAACTTATGTCTTGTTACTCGTAGATTTTTAGATAGTTTTGGTTAGAGTTTGAATTTAGTTGCAGGGCTTAACGTTTTCTATTTAGTTGAATGAGTTTAACTGATGGCTTAAGTTGCATTATTTTGTGAGAAATAAATTCCGTTTGTAAATATTTTTACGCTGAAAGAAAGAACTGCTAAAAATAAATTGATTACGATGAATTGTTTTGGTAGGTCATAGTACATTTTTTACTGTCATTCATAATTAAAAATGTTATTTTCGGTTTCGTTTAATGTTCGACCAAAACGCACTTTAAGAAATTAGCACTGTGATACACATAATATTTTATGACAATTCGCATGTAATGCAAGCAAAAGCTTTAGTTTTAAATTCCAAAAATTAAATATACAAATATATGCTCAAAAATATGTCAATTGTGCAAAAAAAAAATGAGCATGATATTAGTTAAAATATTTTTACTGTGATGTGCCAAATGCTACAGTTTTTATTGATGTTATGAATTTAAGAAAATTAAATTGTGCTCTAATGTTTTTCACTAGTCGATCTACAGTATAAATCTCCAGACTAAGAATTATAAATAGTAGTAGCCTCAAAGTCGCAAACAATGGATGCCACTTTTGCACTTTATTTTTGGTAGCCATTCTTTAAGAAATTTATTAGCAACGCAAAAAGTAAATCACCTATTAGCTAAAAGGTAACATTAACAACACAGACAAATATTATGATACTCTACAATGTAAACAAATTTTCAATACTATCACGATAACACAGCAAGGGTGGGATTATTGTTAACATCCACGTGCTTTAAGCAATCGTTCTGTTGGCTTAGTGTTATCTTAAGCTAGGGCCGTTTGCAAACGCTTCCACTTTGGACCAGAGAATCCCTACCGTGGAAAGGATGGGAAAAATCAAGCATTACCATCTTCATTATGAATTCAACTCAAAGGTTCCCCTGCTCATCCACGCAAATAAAAAGCGGTACTATTTCAGCTAGGCTACTATTTTGAAGCTTTTTCTTGTAGCGGGATATTATTTTTAACAAAGAAACACTGGTTAGTCACTTTTGGTGACCGAGACTAGATTTTTCGGTAGTTATTTTAATAAAATGGTCTCTTTTTGGCGACTGGCGACCGCTAATCTGGAGCTTTTCTACCTTATAAGTAATCACTTCATTGCCTGTTATCCAGAGAACATATAACTAATTATTGTTAATATTGTTTCAGCAACCGTTCTGATGGCTTAGTGTTATCTTAAGCTAGGGCCGTTTGCAAGCGCTTCCACTTTGGACCAGAGAATCCCTATCGTGGAAAGGATGGGAAAAATCAGACATTACCATCTTCATTATGAATTCAACTCAACCCTACTCATCCACGCAAATAGAAAGCGGTAACGAGAATTATTGAGTTCCAATGCAGAGAGCTTCGACGACGTCAAGTGTTAAGCACACTTCTCTCTTCCCGGAATTTAATCGTCAAAAGATTAGGCGAACCACGTGAATTGAATTTCCTTCGTCACAATTTCAAATTTTCTCTCCTGCCGGAAAAGTGCCAAGAATGTTGATAATTGCAGTTGTTGAGACTTTGAGCAGTTCTTCCTGGCAATTTGCGATTAACATCGTGGTGCCGCCGGAGCGGATTTTGTTGGAAAAGACGATCGAGAAATTTTCTAGTTCCTACAAGACCGTTACTAGTTAGATGAGCAGCGTACATCATTAAGGCTCTAGTTTAATTAACTTCGAAATGTGTAAATTAAGTTTTCATGTGTAATTTTCATTCCTTCGAGGGCGTTAAAGTAAAGTGTTTAAGTTTATTTCGGGTTAAATGATTTAAAGGAATGCGGTTTCATGCTCTCGTAAATTTAAACCAGATTCTAGAAAAAAAACTGAGATTCATTAAAATAGATAATACTTCGGCAGTATTTCGTATTATGAGAAAAAATAACAGCAATGGAAAAATTGTAATCATTGATAGATTGTATTTATCAAAGTATTGGATTACTTATTATTAACTGATTCAAAAAACTTTTCAGTTCATAAAATATTACATCCGTTCATTTTGGTTTTAAAATTTACCAGATACTTTTAGTTTCAAACTTGTTAAAATTGTTTTTATAAAAATGATTTTTCCTTCCATGTTTCACGTTATGAGAAAAAAGAAAAAAAAAAAAAAACTTAAAACTTCCAAACACATTTTTTTTCTTTACTGATACCTTAGAACATTTTTAAGATTTTTTTTTATTTGAGGATTGCTGTATAATTTTGAGATAGAGAAGTGACTGTAAGAACATTCGTGTAGAAATTTTCGTATTGATCATTTCTAGAAAAGGTTTTTTAATACCTTTCCTGTAGCATCTCCACCCCCCCCCCCCGTCCCCCTTCACAGCAATCACATACATCAGTCACTGCTTTTTTTTAAATAATTTCATGTACTCATTTTGCGAACCACTGATGTTAGCTTAAAAGAAAAAAAAATGTTAATTACAACAGCTACTTTGAGGGGTCAAAACTTTTTTGTGGCCAAACACTGCCAAAGCGGTTTCTTTTTAAGGATAAAAAACTTTTTCTTTTTTTTTGTAGCTTTTCAGTTTCTAAAAATCTGTTTCTAACACTGTACATGCGCGAAAAAACATAACTTTCAAATAATGCAAGTAAGCTTTTTTTATGTTTTTCCTTTTGTAAATTTTAAAATATAATCGCCTTCATCAATTAATAGGATTAGAAAGCTATCCGTTTAAACATTGCTCTGAAACACAAACCATGAAAAAAAAAGAAAACTGTTTTTTTTTTCTAACTATTTCGTTGAATTTATTATGGCTCTCAACAATTATCTAAAGTGCAAAATAATCCTACTCTTAAAAATAATGAACTTTTGTTTATTTTCATATCGAGTTTTGAATGTGTTAAAAGAAAAATAACGTCCTCTTCTGTTAAATGCGCTGTAAAAAAAAGGTGGTGTGTACCTCTTGATTTTTATTGGAATTTATTTTTTTTGTTTTTTCGAGATAAAGCTTTTACTTAAATTTATATTAATATGCAGATTAAAATGTAATGATGATTAACTAAAACAAAATGACATTGTCTTTCAGCGTGAGATTCAGTTTAAAAGTTGCAAACTTCTTTTTCAAGCGCTGAAGCTAATAATTAATTTTTAGATAATGTAAAAATTACAAATACCTAAAGAGCTGTTAGTTAACAAGATGAAGGAAATTGGTATCGATTAGAGTTTTGAAAACAGGCAACAAAAACAGAATGCCAGTATTAGAATCGCTTATTCGAAGAAGAAACGCCGTTAGCCATTTTTACCTTCAGCGTAATTATTTCTTAGCATGGGAGAGAAACTCGTTTAGATAAAAGGTATTAGGGCTTTAGTATTCGATAACAAAAGAAGAGAGGGAAGCAGTTACGGTCGCGAGTGAAATAAAACGATCTTTCTATAAAGCGATATGCTCAGGCTTAACGATGCAGAGTGGCTTGTTTGATAGCTTCCCTCCTAAAAGTAAGATTTAGCGATAACGAAAATTAAGATGCAAGCGATTGTGTTAAAGAGAGGTTTTAACACCCCCCACTCTTGTAAAGGCACTAAGAATGAGAAATTTTGTGTTTTTGAATATTAGACTGTGAGATATTAGAGGCTGCCAACTGTTGTTTATAATGAGTTTCGCCGTAAAAACTATTTCTGCATTTTGATAAACATCAAAAGATTATTTACGTGACTTGGCACATTTTAAATGTAATAAAATACTGAAGTGCTGCATTGTTTTTATGATTAAGTTATCATTTGAAGCGAACGAACTTTAACTATATAAGCAATATTTTGCTTTTGGTGTTGATAGTTTACATTGACGAAATATTGTCCGTGTACAGCACTTGAATAAAAACAATAAAAAGTAATGAACTCACGTAGTTGAAAGTGAAAAGAGTAGTTTACATTGTAACCACATAAAAGACTATTACTTAGTTTTCACTGCTAACTAATGCCTTACTTTAGTTGTTTTTTTTTTTTTTTCTTTAAACGTTTAGATGTCTAAAAAAGCAATCATGTTCAGTTTATTACAAGTTTAATTAATTTTTATTTTCGTATTTTATAATTATATATATCTGTATATATATATATATATATATATATTATATATATATATATATATATATCTGCACACACACACCATGCTATTTGTCTCCTTGAAAACGTAATTTTATTTTTTTGAATTTCAAAGTAAATAAAATTAAATTAAAAAGTTTCTGTTTAATTTTGATTCACGCCGGAACTCTTTCTTGTGATGATACATTTTTATATAGAATATAAGCCATAGTGATACACTTGACTAAATTTTGAAGGAATATTTTCAATTTTCAATTTCAGAATTAGGTTTGCAAGGGTCTTAAAAATATGAATGACTCACAGTAGGTACCGCAATAGGTTGTACATTCTACTTCTTCGTATATTTTTCATGTATTTACTTAATTTATCTAACTCATATTTTATAATTCAGACGAGCACCTAACTGTTCATTTCTTAAGGTTTTCTTTGTGTGTTTCGGTTCATGATAATCGTATGAAGTACCTAACGTCATGTTGCATAATTACTACTCGTACAATTGTTGCAGTATATTTTCGTTGCCAAACATACTAAACTACTCTGCAAAAAATGAACTGTTGTTTTACAGTATAAAACTGGCAGCAGAGGTTCCAAATGAAAACTGCCAAATACACAGTAATAAACTATGAAAACTACCAAATACACAGTAATAAACTGTAAAATTAGCAACTTTAGAGTTTCTTACTGTAAAGTCAGCAATTTTACAGTTTTGCCGTAAAATTTAGCTGTATTATTCTGTAAAAGCAACAGTATAATACTGGCAGCACAGGATCCATTTTAAAACTGTAAAATACACTGTCATAAACTGCAAAGTTAGCTATTTTACAGTTTATTACTGTAAAGTAAGCAATTTTTGCAGTTTATTACCATAAAATTAGCTGCATTCTACTGCGAAAACAACACTCATTTTTTACAATGTATAATTGAATCGATTTAAATATAGAATTTACCTAAATCAATGGTCTTGAGTTCAATTGTAAATATATAATGTAGGAACTGCGAAAATACACCTTTAATACTGCCGTTGTCCTAACGTATAAATGATTCATGTTCCTTGTGATGCATTTGACAATGGCGAGAAATATAATTTCTGATAACTTCCCATCTCATTTATGTTAATGGAATCTTTAAATGCTTTTGGATTTAACAGCTCTAGCTTTTTGGAAAACTAGACAAAAGCTAACTTTCGCCTTTCCACAAAAGCGATACATTTAAAACAAACAGATTGTGGAAGCTGAAATGGTCTCTTTTCAATAACTTTAATTGCTTATTGTCAGTTATTTCGGCTAATAGCCCTTCTAAGCCGTTCTGGAATTTTCCCGTAGCCCAGGCCACTTAATTAATCTTTTTTACGAGGACAAATAGCATCTTTTTTTGTAACACGCTGCACTCCTCTTTTACGACCACATACCCTCTCCTTTTTATGACAAGTCATTATACTTACTCATTCATTAGGGAGACAGATCTGTTTTACGCACGGAAAACTGAAGAAACACAATAACCATTTCGCTGGGGGTATGTCTGAGTTATAAAGCACCGAAGCTTGTGTCGTGACTTTTTTTAATCTTGGCGGAGCTTTTTTTTTCTCTCTCTCTCTTTCTCTAGGAGATAGTTCGTGATAATGACATTTTCCTTTTTCCGGTAAGGCTTCCGTGTTTTATTTCATTTGTGAATCTAATTCTTCAAAGTTACGATGTTTTCTTTCATAGACTGCAAAAAATGAACTGTTGTTCTTACAGTATAAAACTGGCAGTCCAGGTTCCAATTTAAAACTGTAAAAGGCACAGTAATAAACTGTAAAATCAGCAATTTTACTGTCTCTTATTGTAAAGTTAGTAATTTTACTGTTAATTCCCGTAAAGTTTTATTATTTAGCTTAAGTTAGCTTAGCTTAGCTTAAAAACAACAGTATAATACTGGCAGCAGAGGTTCCAGTTAAAAACTGTAAACTGCACGGTAATAAACTGTAAAACTAGCAATTTTACAATTTCTTACTGTAAAATTAGCAATTTTACAGTTTAGTAATGTAAAGTTAGCAATTTTATAGTTAATTCCCGTAAAACTTAACTTTATTATTTTGTAAAAACAACAGTATAATACTGGCAGCAGGGCTCCAGTTTAAAACTGTAAACTACACGGTAATAAACTAAAATTAGCAATTTTACAGTTTATTGCAGTAAAATTAGCAATTTTACAGTTTTTTACAGTAAAATTAGCAATTTTACAGTTTAGTAATGTAAAATTAGCAATTTTTACAGTTTATTACTATAAAGTTTTATACTGTTAAAACAACATTCACTTTTACAGTGTAGAGTTGCTTTCTTTTTTTTTCTTACTCTTTCTATATTAGGGGCT
>JAXGGA010014775.1:0-31105 GCA_038373865.1 Uloborus plumipes | reverse complement strand
AATCGAATTTTTTTCCATTGATTTTATCATTTTTATACACAATTAACACATTTTTTAAAATCAATCTTAAGTCATCTAAAAACTGCTTTGCATTAGTAGAAATATAATTTCTCAGAGTATACGGGTGAAAGAAATAGTTAGGTTCGGGTTTCCTTTTAATAACTATATTCCTTTTTACAGTAATAAAATATTTATATCATATCTGAATTAATAGGTAATAAGTTGAAATAAATGACTTTCAGAATTCTTTAAGCGTTATAAGTGATTTTAAAAGTAAATGGCTTGAGCATATTACCATTCCGAAAGGTATTTTTAACTATGTACTTTCCCAAGAAAAGCTACCTTTTTGATGTATTATTTCCTTAAAATGTAACACAACGTTGAAATCCCCAAATTTACGAGGAATTAGAAACACATGCTTCATGATTACAAGAAATCCTTTGTTAAATAGAAAGAGGTAAGTTGTGCATTTTAACGATGCATTATTATCTTTTATTCTTTTATCAGAGAGAACTTTATTCATTGCACTATTTATTTGTTTCATTAGCTGTTTTGCCTTTATGTGTTATGTTAGAGAAACGAAGTGTCATAAATACTTTACTTCTTCATTTAATACACTACTTTCATCCAGCATTTTATACAAAACTTCGAAATTATGTAGAAGATAAATAAATTAACTGGCATAAATACTTCAACTCTTCATTTTATACAAAACTTCGCATTTCAGTGCATGAAAATTACATTTAGTGACTTACATACTCCTCTTAAGTATGTCACTTATATGCATGTAAATATATTTTTCTTCTTGTATAAAACTTACTTTGAGTGCTATTGCAGAAAAATGCATTTCTGCTCTAAAAGTGAGTTAAATTAAGTGAAGTAATATAAATATTCCCAATTCTTCTTTCATACAGAATTTCACATTTCTGTACTAGATTATGAGATTTAATTGAAACTCCATCAATGCTAAATGACTCCTTCATTCATTACGAATCTTACGTTCAGCATCTTAAATATAGCTTTGCAATTCTGCAGATGAGAATTAAATTAAGTGACATAAATAATTTACTTTTTTTATTTATATAGGACACTTTTAGCCTTTTATACAATAATTCGCATTTTCGTGCTAATCTAGAAATACATTAAGCTAAATAAATACTTAACTTCTTCATTTCGTAAGCAAATAACTCAACGAGTAGAGCCCAGCTTTTTCCAGTTAAGAGGATTGTGAGTACCCATTACGCAATACATCGAGCATTATTACTTAATGTCCCCAAACGGTGATCCCAATTTTTAAAATGTGCATAATTATATTCATTATTTCTTTTATATTAATTTGGCGAAATTTTAATTTTGGAGATATTAAAAGACAAAGGCCTTACACTGAAAGAAATAAGAACAAATTAGCTCGTTAGCTTCTCCCAACAATCCCGAGGGAAAACATCTTATCTAAGAAAATTCAAGCAGAAGAGAAACAAACGCATTACTCTTACAAAAGAGATATTATACTCTTCAAAAATCTATTATTCATTCTACATAGAGCAGAAATATTTACTGTGAAGTCTTCCAGTGCGTGAACATTTTTAAGATGATGCCGGGTTTTTAGCAAAGCATTTTTAATTGCTTTGTTATTTTTTGAGAAGCAATGAAAAATGTCGAAGAAAAAAGATTTATTAAAAATAAATAAATAAATGTTTTAAGCAAAACAACTGCCTTATTTTCTTCTGTTGGAAATAAACATTGCTCGTAATGAAAAATATTGTTATTGCCTTACCGTATTTTCCAATTTTTTATTTTTTTTTTTTAAATAAACAAAAGCTTTTTTTTCTTTATTATTATTTTTGTTTTGAGAATGTTCAGTTTTGAGGACAACAAGAGCTCTGAGAGCGTAGTATTACGACTTTATACTTTAACCTGTTAAAGACTGAAATGATCTACATCATTTCACAGTACATTACTTGTAATAAACTTTTTTCCTGTTAATGAATTAGTACAGAACAAACTGAAAAATACTCTATAGGTTTTCTGCGCTACGAAGACTTCCCAATTTTAAATGAGACTAGTTTTGAGTTGAGGAGGAGCAAAAGTATTCCCAGTGCAGGTAACGGGTGTAGGTTGTGCTGTAATGTTCTTTCCATTTAAGTTAGACGATTTGAAGTACTTACATGAGTTTAGTTACTTTTTTTTTACTTTTACACTTCTTACACAACGTAAAATTTAAAAATGCTTATAATTATCCTCTTTAAAACTTCTCAATGCCCCTAAGTTACCAATCGAGGAAATTCTTTCAGAAATTTTAACACCATATTTCTTAATGATGTCTTACGAAAGATTTATTTATAATGTGCCAAATACCGAAAGAACTTCTGATTTTCTTATGTGTCGAGGGGGGGTTGCTATTTTCCTTTGTGTTTTTTTTTCCGCCAGAAAAAAAAAAGTTCCGAATTAAAGAAGAATAAAGATTGAGAAAGAAAAATTAAGTTTCAGCGCTTTCTCGCATTCTTGTTTTCAGAAGTCTTTCTGGTGGTTTAACGGCAGCAAAAAATTACGAATAAAACTGCGACGATTCTAACGGCCACGTGGCAACAACTGTAAAGCAATAGAAAAAAGAAAATTTTATTCCGGTACACATTAATTCCTAGATTTTTTTCTTTTTTTTTTCTTACCTTTGAATACTAAGAAATAATATTCTTTAAATGTTAACATTTAAAAAGTAGTTTTTTAACCTACAATGAAAATTCTTTATAGATACTTCCATAAAAATTCTTAAAAGGTATGCACTATTTAGTTTTTTTCTTTTTAGCCTATTTTCCCGTTAAAGTAGAAAAAAGGTGAAAAAAGTATTAATAAAGACTAAATACACCTTTAAAAATCGCAAAGTTCAAACAAATTTAATAAAATAATTAAATAAATATCAAAACAATCTATCTTTTTTTGTTTGAAACAATTTAGCTAAAACACATAATTTCTGTACTTGACTTTTTATGTTTTACAATTTTTGGTTCAATTTTGAAAAGATGTTTAGATGATTGGAAAACCTTTCCTTTTTTTTTAGTCTTTTTACATATGTATATATTTTTTTAAGGTGATGAAATATTTTTTTATGAAAAAAGTATTAGTTGCATTGTTTAAGACGTGCATCTAATTTAATTCTTCGTTTTCTTACTTTTTCGTAACTTTGTTATGAGATAAAAGAGGCATATTTCGTTTTTAGAAATAAAAAAAAATGAAAATATGTGATTGACATGCATTTACTGTCTCAGATAATTCAAAGAATATTGATTAGCTTCTAGAATGCCAATGTTGATATACGGGTGATAAGATTCGTTTACCTCTGGACCAAACTTTTTCTATTTTAATCTACTGTCTGGTAAAAGAAAAAAAAAGACGAAAAAAAGCATTATCGGTGTCCTGATGCATCGTAAAAATATCACGAAGTCCAAAGAAAAAAATCAAAAGTAATAACCGAAAAAAAAAGTCGAAAAACTAAATAATGGAAAATAAGATTTTGAGATGCAGAAAATGTATGTCAGTCTGCTCATTCCCCCTCCCCTACCCCCTCTCATAACTTTTGAATGAACAGTCCGATTTGAGCAAACTTTTTTTGTTTGAAAGAGCTCGGCAAAGAATCATCATTCCTATTTGACTGCTCGATTTGAATAGTTTTCGTTCAATTTGGAACAGTTAAAAAAACCAATTCACTTCTAATTACTTTTGAGTGAACTTTTAAACAAACTTTTCTTTTGTTTGAAAGATCTCGACACGGATACCTAAATCCAGCATTTGACTTATAGAATTAAACATCTATTTTACATAGTTGAATGGTTAAGAAACACATTTGTCCTAAAACACTCCCTATTTATAAAAGAAAAATGTTATAGGAATGAATTCAAACACATAAAGTAATAAATAAAACATAACAATTATATCAATAACATAGCAACCAGTACGGCGTTTAGCTTATTGTTCAAGCAAAACAATTGTGAAGCTCTGACAAACAATTAAGACAGACCAGCCATATTTTATTTCACAATTAAATAAATTTAACAGTAGCACAATAAGCCATATGGATCAGAGTTGGAATTAATGCTGATACTCTAAACAGTCCCAAAAAATTACAGTTGGCAGCATTGTTTGGCTTAGAAAAAAGTCATGGTAGTTGCATACATTGCTGACTAAAAATGGATCTCCGGTAGCTAAAGCAAGAATTATAGTAAACATACTTTGCTAAAGTAACTTTTTTTGTCGCAATACAGTTGCCAATAGTAATGTTAAAAAATTTAAACTTAGATTTATGGACGTCATTTCAAGTTTTTCCATGGGGGAGGGTCCAAACACAATGCAGTTTCATTGGAAAACATTAAAAACCACGCCCACTTATACGTAAATACATTGATTTCTCAAAGTCACGGGATGGCAACTGACCCCCCCCCTGACCCCCCGAAATGACGGGCCTGCGTAGATTGAATTCTCAAACTGTGTTACAGCTATTTTTTACCATTGGTTTTTAAAAATAATTTAATGCATTTTGAGCTTATAAGTAAAATTGAATTAGAGAAATAAAATTATTCTTTAATGACGTGTACTTCATATTAGACGCTGCCAAACTTTTTTTATTTTTTTTTTCTACACTAGCTGCGTGCTCCGGGCTCCGGAGTTGCACGGATTACATTAGATATGAAAGCGATGTCAACTGGCGCATTTGCCTTAGGTAGAACAACAAGCTAGCTACACCCAGCACCCTCTACACACCCAGTTGCCAAAACAATACTTTTCGTTGATGCAGCAGAGCAAAAGAGAGCAGAGTAGAATTTAGCAGAGTATGTTCTCGAGAAGAGATGAAACTAATCTTCTAGTGCTTTTCCGAGTATTATTATCTTTAAACTATAACAATAACTCCTTACAAGTGTACTCTTATATAGCTTAAAGCCTTCCTGATGAAATTGACTATTGAACACAAGAAGAATTTTCAATTCGAACAAGAAGTTCCTGAAATTAGCGCGTTTAAACAAACAAACTCTTCAGCTTCGTATTATTAGTATACATATATGTAAACCTGTTATAAACTTGATGCTTAATATATATGTAAAACTGTAAACGATTTCAGAAAATCTAAGTGTTAAAGTGTTTGCTTAAAAACTTAAATTTCGTACTAAACTTACTTTATGTAAGACGGTTCTACAAAAATAAATAAAAATGGTCATTTAAATGTAGTTATCTAATATATAAAATTCTCGTGTCACAGTTTTCGTTGCCATACTCCTCCGAAACGGCTTGACCGATTTTGATGAAATTTTTTGTGCTTATCCAGTATCTATGAGAATCGGCCAACATCTATTTTTCATCCCCCTAAATGTTAGGGGTAGTCCACTCATAAATTTTTTTTGTTCGCACATAACATCTGATCTACTGAACTAAAACAATATGTGTTATCGTAAATCCTTACTTCAATGAGCGACCCGATGGTCAAGTGGTTCTGCGCGTCAGGTTGAAGTTCCTGATGGAATGAGATCGAATCCAGGATCGCAAGGATTTCTTCGAACAGCTGCATGTTTTTTTTTTTTTTTTTTTTTTTGAATGATTTTAATGCTTTTAATGTCCTTATGCAGGTACATCCCTTCATGGGGATCTACCCCATATTTTTTTATAGTACAAAATGACAGTTTTGGTCGGATCTTTGTTAAAATTGGCAATGGGGTCCTTCGATGCTGTAGAATTTTCTTATGGACGTTTGCGCCATTTTGGGGGTCTTTGAATCGATTGTGGCAATAAATGGTTTTTGATTTGCGGCACTTATATTAATTTTTTCAAAAATTATATACACTATCAATTATATTATGTTAATTTTTGTACCTTTATAAAATTCTGTATTTTATACCTTGCATTTACGTCAAATTCAAGGTAAAATTAGAAGTCAAAAATTCTGAAGAAGATAAATATATGTTAAAAATTAAAGTAACTATTTTTTGTGATTTTCATATTGGTTGTGACCAAAAAACATCATTACAAACAAATAAAATGTATCAAACACCATTAGTGTTGAGTTATTAGGCAAAATCTGTTGTGTAAAGTTTTTTTTCACTGCGAGAGGGGGGGGGGGATATGAACGACCATTAAAGTGACACAAATTTTTAAAAAATAAAGGTTGGATCTCCAATTATCTTGCTTCGTAATTTGAACCCGCCCCGGCTGTGCAACGGTACGCGATTAGTCATTCAAAAATTAATGAAAAACGTGATCGAAGCCAGGATTTTAAATGGCAAGTTCAGAGGTGAAAATATACTCATACCACGGATTCCTATTATACCTACAGATGTGCCAATTCAATTCAAACGTATTCAGTTTCCGATTAGATTGGCATTTGCAATGACTATCAACAAATCCCAAGGTCAAACGATGTCTGTTTGTGGCTTAGATTTGAGAACACCATGTTTTTCACACGGACAATTATACGTGGCATGCTCTCGAGTGGGTAAACCATCCAGTTTGTTTGTGTTAGCTAAAGATGGAATAACAAAAAATATTGTTCACGCTATAGCATTAAGAGATTGATATTGTTTAATAGTGTTACTGTCGTAATTGTTTAATTAATGATATATAATTTTAAGGAATAAATTATAATAACTTAAAAATAATGTTTGCCTTTTGTTATTTTTATATTCCCTCATCGTTCACATCGCCCCATGCTTATTTCACACATATACCACATTCTTACATACATACAATATACACATTCTACCATACATACATACATACTTACAATAAGTAAGCTATTTTTTGTCTACACTAGAAATTACTAGGAAATTATTTATATGGCAAAACAACGGTTGCCGGGTCAGCTAGTTAGTTTATAATATTTCCGCAATTTCTTTAAAACCTTTACAAACGTAATTAGCCAAAATATGTTTAAATTTTCAGAACTGAGCATTAATGGGATAAAAAGACGTGGTGCATTTTCGTAAAGTTTCTCTTTATTATGCAGGCATATTACGAATTTAAAGTAAATACATTTATTTAGCGAAATAAAAATCATTGGACGTTTTATTTTTAATCTAATTGTTCCCTTTAAAGTTTTGCTAAGTACCTGCAGCTGATAATCTTGTTCCTAAAACGGCAGGTAATATCTCAAAGAATATAATTTACTTACATAGCTCACTTATCCCATTAACAATACCTTCGGTAGAAATCAAACCCAAATTGGCTTTATAGCCCTTCAAACACAAAAATCCCAATCCTCAATTAACCTGCAAAGGGCTCTAAGAAGAAAGTGTGCAAGAAAGAAAAATAAATAAATAATCTAATTTCGTGCTCTTGGGAATATTTTTGTGACATTTACTTGATATTGTGAGAGGCCAAAACAATCTTAATGAAATAATTTTCCATAAAAGAGTATTTTCTTAAACCATTTAACAGTGTACCATTGAACAAACACTTCAAATAATAAGCTTATGTTAGCTTATTTATTATTGTTACAATAACATTTTCTAGTGCTTCTCCAACATAAACCTTTTATCTAGCTTCATTATTTTCATTGATGATTGCATTGTCTCATATATTGGTAAGAAGCATTGTTTTGGCCTGAGGTATATAATGATCTACAAATAAAGTAGAAAGTCGTTTCCTTGGTTTTTATTATTATTTTTTAATTTCATAAGGAGTAAGAAACCTTTTTGCATGTTTGTAAGAAGTGCCTAGGAAAATTGATTTTTTTAATAAAAATGAGCATGCAGTTTTGAAAAGACATCTTTGCAACAAGATATCGTGAACTCGAGAATTAGTAGAGTTTACTAGCCGCAAAATGGCAGCATTAGCTCTCAGCGTACCAACATCCACTATATTCGTACTAATAAATGCTGTAAGATGTCAGAGTTCTGCTCTCTTTTTTTTAGCCTACTTTCCCGTTAAAAATAAAAGCAAGACGAAAAAAGTATTAAAAGTGGCTTAATGCATCTAAAAAATATCGCCAAGTCCAAAAAATATCGCCAAGACCAAAAAATATCGCCAAGTTAAAAAAAATATCGCCAAGTCCAAAAAATATCGCCAAGTTAAAAAAAATATCGCCAAGTCCAAAAAATATCGCCAAGTTAAAAAAAATATCGCCAAGTCCGAAAAATAATGCCAAGTTAAAAAAATAAAAAGGTGAAATGAATATCGAAAAATTAAAAATTTGAAAGTAGGGTATTGAGATGGGGAATTTGTGCGTCGGTCGGTCGGTCTGTCTGTCTGTCTGTCTGTCCCCCCCTAATAACTTTTGAATGAACATTCCGATTTGCACAAACTTTTTTTTGTTGGAAAGATCTCGGCGAGTACAGCTCAATCCCATATTTGATTTTTCGATTTGAACAATTTTTGGTTCAACTTTGAGCCGTTCAAATAACCGGTCCCGCGATACTAACTTTTTAATGAACAGTCCGATTTGAACAAACTTTTTTTTGTTGGAAAGAACTTTTCAAAAGGATACTTCATTCCCGTCTTTACATTTCCGATTTGAACAATTTTTCGTTCAACATTGAACCGCTCAAGCAAGCTGTCACCCCTAATAACTTTTGAGTAAACAGTCCGAAAAAAAATGACTGACTGTGCAGACAATTTTTTGTTTATTTATTCATTTGTTTTATTGAATTTATTATTATTATTATTATTATTATTTTTGGCAGACGATTTTTTTGTAACAAAAATGTTTCATTCACGAGGGCATTTTATTCTTTATTTATATTTAACAACTGGCAACGGATTAAAAGTGAAATTCGAGACATTTTATCAACGGACGAGTTTTTTTTTTCTTTTTTTTTCTTTCTTTGATAAAATGTGTTTTGATGTACTTTGTACTTTTAATTTTTTTTTGAAAACAATTGAGGAATTTTTCTACGGAAGAACTGTAACAGTTACATTCTTTAAAAGGTGCGACAAAACTTTATTTATTCATTTATTTACTTTTTATGTGTCTATTTCATCTGATGAGAGGGGTATATTTTGCTTTTAGAAATCAGCTTCAAGTGCTAAAAAGGTATGTTTGACATAATTTTTAGTCTTAGATAATCAAGAGAATAATGATCAGATGCTAGAATGCCGATGTCGATGTACGGGAAAGTAGGCTCGTTTAGTTCTTGACAGAACTTCTTGTTTCTTTTTGTCTTAACTTCAAAAAGAAACAATGCTTGTGTAAATAATGCTTTATCGAAGAAATTACGTTACTGTATTAAACATTTTTTTAAGCTATATCTTGCTCAAAACAAAGGTGACTAAGAGTTGCAAGAAAGAATCCGCAATAAACAGTAGAATAGTCTCTTTTAAGAACAAATTTTCGTCTACCCTACCTGGGAGCAGCAAAAGTTTGTCACAAGTTAAGAAAGCCTAGTTCGGTTCGAAAATCACCTTCCTATATGCAGGGTGAACGTTCCGAAGAAGTAGCAATCAGTCATATTAATAAGTTTCTGTATAGAATGCCCAGTTAAAGGAGTGAATGGAATGACGGAGCTTTCTCAAAAGCAAGAGTATAAGTTTTTTTTATTTTTACTTTCATTCTTTCTTTCTTTATACTGATTCATTCATCTATTTAGGGTGAGTTCTGGTAAGTGCGTACCCTTTTTTTCAAAGTTCATGTTCTCAAGGATGCTGCTCCGTTGAAAAATCTTGTACACTCACAATTTTTTTTTAGTTTTCTTTCCAGATCCTTTACTAAGATGTTCAAGCATATAATGTGTCAAATAAACCATAAGTATAGGTTTTGTGACCTGGTTTATGACACCTATTCTAAGGTACGCACTTTCCCTATCTAGCGGGGTAAGTGCGTCCACCTTAAATTATGTGAATATGAGCAGGAAAAAACTTCTGACACATATTAAATATGTTAGGTAGTTGCCTTGGGATAATTCCTAATACTAGAGATCAGCACTTGCTTGCATGGATGAAACGCAATCAGTGATATCCCACGTGTCTTACGAACAACTGTGATTTGAAGATTGAGAGAGTTGTGTCTGTGATTCTTCCTTTGTCCTTTTAATAAGACCAAGTGAGCAAATGTAAGTTGTTTTTATTTAGTAATAATCACTTATAGTCTACATAGTTTATTTTGGTTTAATACATTAATCAGTCTGTGTTTAAGCCAGGGTTCGCACTTACCCCTTCTTAAATGTAAGATGAGACATGTGCGTCCAATAGCGTTGTTGTAAGTGCGTACCCATGTGATTTTCTTTAATTCTATTTGTATGGTAGATCGTTAGGTGACCTGAGTGAACAATTCGTTTTTTTTTTTTTTTTGAATAAATACGGTTTTAAAATATTTTTCTTATTAGAATCAGCAGCAGTAAGAAAAAACACAAAATAAAGAGCAAAAAAAAAAAAAAATAATAATAATTGATCATGATATGATACTTGTACTTTTTTTTCTTGTACATTGAAATAGTTTTTCACAAGGTGTTCTTAATTTTCTTAAATATAATTTATTCATTACTCCACCTTCGTTTTTTGAATCAGTTGGTTCCTTATTTAGTGTTTCACTTAATTTCATTGCTTCATTTGTCATTCTGGTTTAAATTAAGTATAGCTTATGATCGCTATTTTCAACGAAAAATTTACTAACTGATATCTAAAAGCCAATATATTTCAGAGGTAATGAATAAAATTGAAATCTTATGCCGCATTCAATGTAAATATAAATACTTGATGGAAATGACGTCGGATTTATAATCGGCTTATAAAAGAGTTATAAGCAAAATTAAAGGTGAATTACGAGAGTCGGATTTTCCACGTAATGGTACACACTTGCCTCATCATAATGGTACGCACTTGCTCCGCATAATAGTACGCATATGCCTCATGATAGTGGTACGCACTTGCCCCATCATAATGGTACGCACTTACCCCCACCTTACTTTAAAGAAAGGGAAAGTGCGTACCGTCATATAAACAAATTTTAGTTAGAGTATTTGATCAAAATACCCCATGTATGTTATTAGTAGCTATTACTCAAAAGAAACAACTTGCATTTCTTGACTTCAATTGCTTGGTATGACTACAAGAGAAACTGAAACAAAACCTTCTCAATCTTTACTTTAGAGTTTTTTTGAAGACATTTAAGTTGTCTCTGATTGTGTTTCGTCTATTGAATCCAGGCCTGAATTCTACCTATTGAAATTATCATTAGACAGTTATCTAACATAGTCGATGTGTTGCAGAAGCCTTTTTAGAACAGTGTTCATATAATTCCCAGTGGACGCACTTACCCCGTGGACGCACTTACCAGAACTCACCCTACTTATTTATTTATTTGTCATTTATCCCTTAATTAAAGGGATGCGTGTTGCACCATTGTTGTTATAACATGTTGAATTTGAAATAAATTTTAGATCCATAGTAAACAAAGGTGTAACTTCCCTTATAATGTCACGTCTAATAGCGCTCAAGCCACTATTACATCGCGAGTCAATGATTGAGTTTCTGGGGCTTATGACAGGTTCGTATGAATATTTTATCTAAGACTTTCAGGAAAGTAGGATCATTCAGTTCTGCTAAAACTCGGTTTGTTGAAATAAGTACTTTTTGAGGTTTGATCAAAATTCAATTTCGAAACTCGTAGGAAACTCTTAATAAGCAAATTAGAATGTAATAAAGAGCAAATTTAATAATAAAATATGCAAAATATTATTACTACAGTAATAACTATATACAAAGTAACATGCTTCTTAAACTTTCTTGAAATATAGCGCAATTAGTGCACACTTAATTACAGTCACAGAATGAGATCTAAAACGTTTCTCATTTTCGACCAATTTGCACCAGCGGCAGAATTAAACTGTTGTCGTAACTGGAGTAAAAGTTCGGAAATTATTATGACAAGAATCCGCTACTAAATGTCCAATCTAACTAAAATCTACGCAGGAGGCGCGTCATTAAGTAAAACAAGCCTTTTCTCGGCAGACCAATTAAGCTTGTTTTGAAAATCTTTGCCGAGCGTCATACTGGGGGTATGCTTAACTTCAAAGGCATTGTTTAAAGCGCCCTCCACCCCTAAGAAATCCATTCAATTCGTGGTTTCCCGGGAATTAAGCAGCTGGGATTCCGTTTCGCGCAATTTGACGCTAATCTCACTAAAACTTTTATCTCCGGCAGAAATCTCCTTTGAGCCCTGACGGTCAATATTACGGTCTTTTGTTCCAATCAATTTTGTTGGAACCACCATCGTGTTATTCTTAATTTATATGAAGTTATCTCCTTGTTGCTAACATTACATGGACAGGCATAAGATTGCACGAACAGTATATAAGTAATAAATCATTAACGAAAAGAAAGAAATAGACACTAGAAGAATAAGTGAAGTAAATTTAAGATAATATTTAACATAGTTATGGAAAAAAGGGGGAAACATCGTACCGCCAACTTTTAAGAAAGAATGATTGAACGACTTTTAGAGATATTTCTTGGATAAAAATGAAAATACTTTCTATTACATTCGAAATATAATGTGTATTTTCAGCCTAAAATTGACAAGGCATAAAGTTATTTTGTTATTGTTTTTTGTAATGAACCCTTGCAAAAAATCCTGATCGTGGTAGGGTAAAATCGGCCATCCTATAGCTTCGATGAAAAAAGGTTAGTTCAGCTAGTTAAAAAAATGTTCAAAACATTATAATAAAACGAAAAATAAACAAATTATGCAATAATAATGATGACAATAGCAAAACATAAATAAATAAGTATTGATAACAATAGCGCTTATATGAAAAAAAATATCAGCAAAAAAGAGCAAAGCAAATGTTTTCGTCCGACATACCGGTCGATCCAATATGATATACAAATTTGTATTATGTCTAGAGTTGTATACCCTCCTCTCTATTTATCGAATTCGAATTAAGAGTAGTTTTGCCATTATTTCCACTTTCATTTGTCTGTTTCTGTTACATTGACTAAATGCAACGAAATAACCGGGTACGTTGTTTGAGCAGAAATGTTGTACATACTTTATTATTGTAAATAAGTGTTGCATTCCATAACGCAATAAGAAAGCTTGTTTTTTTTTTTTTTAATTGCTACGATTATTGTACTGCGTACATTAAGTGCATTTGATGTAGACAGATGATCCAATTCTAGTATAAAACGATTTACGATGCATAAAATAATTAGGTTTTTTTTTTTCAATCCCAGGTGTATAATGTTTGTGACAGCTGTTTGATAAATACGACCCACGCTAGATCCGGGTATGTGATGGAGCCCCCCCCCCCCTCCTCCTCCTCCTCTACTATTTCTAAGACAATATAAGCCAACCCAAATTGCGTTTTAGGAGGATTTTTTGAATATTTGACAAGTTACTACTATTTTGAAGATTAAAACTTTAGCTTTAGGTTGGTCTTGAAATATGGGACTAAACCAAACAATAGTTTACTATATTAACATTACATTCTATTAATAGCAAGCTTCTCCTATAAGGCGTTTTTTTCTTTCAAACATTTAGTATATGCATTTATAGAGGATTTTGCAGCTATTGGACGACTGCTAAAACTATACTTAGTAGACTCAATAATTGGACTACACTGCCGAGTTAAGCACAAAAGTCGTATCTGCACGTTTTAACAAAATTGAGTTATCCTCACCAGGTGGCTCTTAATGACGTATTTTTACTAAATGCAAAATTATATGGTCATTTGAGAATGGTAAATATTTTTTAAAAAATTCTGAAAAAGTGTCATCTGAATCAAATACATGGTGACGCAAAACTTTAAAGAGTTTTATCTCAGTTTGAGCCCGGCTGCAGATACCACTTTTTCGCTTAGCAGGGAAGTACAGGCTGCTATCTGCTGCCTAAAATGTAGGCGGAAATTTCCTTTGATTCAAGATTGACGTTTGAACGATGTTGCTTTGACTGCGAGTATATTTATTTTTGCACTCACTGAAACCCTATTTAAAGAAGTTAAACCTAGTTGCAAAAAGTGAAAGCTATTACAATGATGACAAAGTAATTAACCATTACCATTTTTTTTCATTAGTAATAGAAATCTATGAGCGGACAGTAGCTGTCGGAACTTATTTGGACAACAGAAAATATTCATTAAAAATAAAAAAAACAACAACAAAAATTAGTTTTTACAGAAGAAAATAACATTACTTTAAGTTGGCGTTTCTGGAACTTTGTGAGAAAAGCGTTATCAATAAAATTTATAAAAATCATTAAATATCTACTAAATTCGCAAGTTTTTGCTAAACGATAGTTTTCAGAATATTATTATTTCTATGCTATAAGTGAAAATATAGCAATTTTGAGTTTAGTAAAATGTTTTTAAAACTTACTAGAAATTCACAAAAAGTGGATTATAGAGTATTATTTCATCAAAAGTTAGTCCTTTTTTAGGACAGATTATGATATTAAAGACCGTTCAACATAGAATAAAAGAAAAATTGCATTATATCTAAAATTTGCAATTGAAATACCTAAAATGTAATTTTAGTTTTGCCCTATTTGGTATTACGCAGATGAAATATATTCGGCCGAGTACTCTCCTAAGCTTCCTTCTACCTACTAGAAACGCGAGCTCAAGAAATTATGGTAATTCTATGCACATTCTAAACATTCAGATTATTTAGAACGTGCTGACAACTTTTCGAACTTGTACGTGAGCTGCTGAGTAAAATGTCATTCCCACCTTTAATACCTAAAATAGCTTCAGCTGTACAAGCAGTATTTTTTGACACCCTGTACTTTGAATGCTTCTCCTTCAGTGAAAATGACGCTGGACGTTGAAAGATTTGAAACACGTAATACATATATATATTAAACACTTTATGTAAGTTTATGACAAATTTTAATAAAATCTTTTCATTCTTCAGTATGGAACATATATTGAAATTCTTAAACAAATAGTGCTTTCAGGTTCTTGAAATCTTTGGCAAGTACAAAAATGTTTCATCAACCAAGTATTTCTACCTTATATTCTAAAGCAAAGTAACATGCTAATGTTCAAGTTGTTGCACTAATTGTAATTTTAAAGAATGTTATTCTTATTGAAACAATAACAAGGAATGGAATTATTAAAAATCATTTACTGTCTGTTCTTTATTTGTTGTACTTCAAACATTAGAATTCGCCATTTTGCAATCCATCTAACAAAAAATAAGATTCTTATTTAACATACTACTACTAAAATAGACTGGTGTCCACATCTAAGTGGTATATAAAGGTGATTTATCTTCTCTCGATCATCCTTTTCCTTCTGAATATAATCCCATCTATAAGATCATGTTTCTTCAAAAACTAGTTTTTCAATATTAGTTATTTCCGACTATTCCTCTTTGGGGAAAATATGCAGTTAGCATCTTTTTGCCACGCTTGATATAAGTTGGAAAATTTTGAATCTGAGCTTCGCCAAAAGTCCGTTGGTTAATGGAGCTTGAGCATTATGGTTCTCCTGTTTGCTTAGTACTGATTTCCTTACCAGGCATTACATAGTACCTTCGATGTTCCGGTTGTTGATTCCACGAATTAGACATTGAAGCATTTTTTTTTTTTCAATAAATACGTATCAAGGTGACTGAACGGCCCGACATACACATGAGGCATGAGAAAGAAGTTTGCTCCTTCACAGTGAAAAAAAAAAAATGTGTAGCCTTACGCCGTAAACGCGGTGACAGCATTTTACATACAAAGCTACCTCCACGGCAATGGAGTAACTTAACTGATAAAACTGGTGCAACGTGATGCGCAATGCGTAACGTTACCCGAGTTATATCAGTTAAGTTACTCCATTGATTTGGAGGTAGCTATGCTGCCTGTAAAGTCATGCAAATATTTTACAACATTTGCAAGATCGTCAGCAGCATTGTTTTACTTGATATTAACTGTGATGATATGCATTAAAGATGAAATAAAGTGGAATTACAAGGTTTTTTTTTCCCATTGTGCAGGTTTGAAATGAATCATGTTGGAAGACAATAATTTAATAAATACTCGATGGTTCTTTTTTTTTTTTTTTTTGAGTTTGGAGACTATTTCTAGAAATAGCTCGAAATCGTACAAATAATATAAAAATATAAAAAATAACAATAAGTAACCAATTTGTGCATTTAATTTGTTTTCTAATGCACATGTGTGCTACGCATTTTACTTATTAAGAACATAATTAAAGTACAAAATAAAATAACCTTTTTGTTTTGCGGTTAGTAAGCTTTCAAAACACATTTTTAATTAAAGCTACCGAGAAAATTATATAAGGTGGTGCATTGTTTGACCACTTCTTTTTAATTAATTTATTCTAAAGCAGTTAAGCAGCCTTTGTCTGTATTAATTACTTATTTTTCTCATCAAGGTAGAAAACCTAAAACAACTGGTCATTGTTTTAACATAACTTTAATTGTTGTCTCAATAAAGAACATTATCTATAAAACGAAATATTGCATATACGAGCAGACAATAGAGTGCATAGATAATTATTTTTTTTAAAAAATCACACACTACATTATATAAGAATTTTTCAACTCAGCTGAACAAAATAACTAATGAATTAAGAACCAATTTTAAGTAAGGTATTGCGGGAAAACCAAACACAGGTGCTTTGTTAGTTTAAGAGCCGTTAAAAAGTCACAAAATTATTTTAATTAGTATTAAAAAAATCAGTGCACAGTCGCTCTATAAATCTGATACTTTGCATGTGTAAAATAACAATGTATCAAATTTAAATGCTGGGCGTAGAAAATATGCAGAATAAATATTTGTTTGGTGTTCGAAGGGCTAGGAAAAGTTTGTTAATACTGTTAAATCATTATTCTGCAATATTTGTCATACAATTATATAATGAAGCAAATAATCAATGCCACGAGGTAATGAATGCTACCAGTACATGTAATTATTCAATACGATCTAAGTTATTCGATGCTCAGATACATTTGTATCGGAAACAATTGTCTAGATTCATTCAGAATTAAGTGTATTTCTTTATAGAAGGTAATTCATATTTGCAACCTCCACTGGATTAAATGCACTACTTATTATTTTTCAGAACTAAATACCATGCACTGTGACCATACAGTGCGCTGGTTGGCACTTTATTTTTAGGAATAGGACTGTGTGAAAAGTTACAAGTATAATGTAGAGCAATTATTTACCAGTTTCTACCGATAAATACGACTTTAAAGGAAACTTTAAAAAAAGTCTGATATTTTAGTGTTTGAACATTAACATAAACAATGACCCTTCCATTTTTAGCCTACTTTCCCGTTAAAAATAAAAGGACAAAAAAAGTATTAAAAGTGACTTAATGCATCCAAAAAATATCGCCAAGTCCGAAAAATATCTCCAAGTCCAAAAAAAAAAAAAAGGTCAGAAAAAAACAAAAAAGAAAAATTAATATGAGAAAAATCAAAAATTGGAAAGTAGGGTATTAAGATGGGACATTTGTGCGTCGGTCGGTCGGTCGGTCTGTCTGCCCCCCCCCCCTAATAGCTTTTGAATCAACATTCCGATTTTAACGAACTTTTTTTTGTGGGAAAGATCTCGGCGAGTATAGCTCATTCCCATGTTTGATTTTTCGATTTGAAGAATTTTTGGTTCAATTTCGAACCGTTCAAATAACCTGTCCCGCGATGCTACCTTTTTAGTGAACAGTCCGATTTGAACAAACTTTTTTTTGTTCGAAAGATCTTATCAAGAATACTTCATTCCCGTTTTTAAAGTTACGATTTGAACAATTTTTCGTTCAACATTGAACCGTTCAAACAAGCTCACCACCCCTAATAATTTTTGAGTGAACAGTCCGATTTAAACGAACTTTTTTTTGTTCGCAAGATCTCGGCAAGGATACTTCATTACCATGTTTAAATTTTCAGTTTGAACATTTTTTCGTTCAACATTGAACCGGTCAAACAACCTTTCCCCACCTAATAACTTTTAAGTGAACCGTCCGAATTGAATAAACTTTTTTTGTTTGAAAGATCTCGGAGAGACTCATTCCCATATTTCACTTTTTAATTTGAACCATTTTTCGTTCAATGATAAACCGTTCATAAAAAATTTTAACATGAGCGCCTACTGGGAAATTTAAATTGAATGTTGATTCTGAACTTAAAGGCGAATTTCTTTCAAACTAACTTTGTAAGAAAATGGTTTTGAAAAATAATGTATTGTAAAGTACTTTTCTGAATAATCTTCTGTGAGGACTCTGATTCCGACTCTGACTCCGCAAACACGGCGGAAATGCAGGCTTAGAAAAAAATGACTGACTGGGCAGACGATTTTTTGTTTATTTATTTGTTTTGTTTAATTTATTATTATTATTATTATTATTGCTTTTTTCTTGGCAGACGATTTTTTTTTGTTGACAAAAATTTTTCATTCACGAAAGCATTTTATTCTTTATTTATATTTAACAACTGGCCACGGATTAAAAATGAAATTCGAGACATTTCATTAACGAACATTTTTTTTTTCTTTTGTTTGATAAAATGTGTTTTAAATGCTCTTTGCTCTTTTATTTTATTTATTTTTTTTTCTCTTGAAAACGATTGTGGAATTTTTCTACGGAAGAACTATGACAGTTACATTCTTTAAAAGGTGCGACAAAACTTTATTTACTCGTTTATTTACTTTTTACGTGTCTATTTCATCTGATGAGAGGGGTATATTTTGCTTTTAGAAATCAGCTTTTAGTGCTATAAAAGTATGTTTGACATAATTTTCAGTTTCAGATAATTAACAGAATAGTAGGCTCGTTTAGTTCTTGACAGAACTTCTTGTTATTTATTTATTTATTTATTTATTTTTTTTTTTTTTGAAAATAAGAGAACGCCCTTAAAAAGAGATGTTAACTTTGATTGCGGTCATATTGGCTTGCTGCATGATCATTAGGGGGTTATGGCCATTAACCTTCGCAAGAAGGTTATACACTGCGATGCAAAAGTTTAGACAATTGGCAAATATGTGAATAAAAAGAAAATTACTCAACGAAATGCTTTCAAATTTCTAATGCAGGTACACAATATGGTCCCAAATACGTGTATGGTATTCTTAAAAATTTAACTGGAATCAAATTTTGGATAGTACAAAAGACATTTTTTAACATTGTTGCAAAAGTTTAGACAATAGTCATTTTTTATGCAAATATCCCTTGAAATGTGATTGGTGGGGGAAAGGCGGGACTTTATTATTCAATTATAAAGTGCAGAGATTGCTGAATAAATAATCAAAATCGCAAAAGATCCGTAGTTCTCGTGTAAAGAAGATGACAAAGTTTGAAAGCGAAATTTGAAAATAAACCTACTTTATTAATTTTTCGTCTTTTAAATCGGCTCTAGTATGGTAGTACGATGTTTTTTACTTTGTGGAGAGCAAATTCAGACATGCGTATCGATCAAAAAGTCCACGAAGAATCATATTTCTTAAGGATGAAGGAATTGAAAAAACAGCTCATACTGGAGCTAATATTTAGAAAAGTGCCAATTTGAGTCCCAAGTGAATTTTCACTAGTATTTCAATAACCAGTTAAAAAAATAATTTTCCCCAGAAAGAAGATAAGGTTCTGCTTTCATTTCATCTAATAACATTAGAAAAAAAAACTTTTTTTTCTTCAGAAAATATTGTTTTTATACATCAAAAATCAGATCTGTAACGTGTCCCCAGTAGCAAAGCTTAGCATGCAAACAGGTCATGCGCACTTTCTAACTTCCCAAAAAAAACGCTCTTGCACAAAAAACGATTCTATTTTGTTAATATTTTACTTCATTTTTGTTTTAATCGATTTCTGATTTTCTAGCCGATGCGAAATAAGCGTGTCCCAAGTTCCGCCGTCAGAGTGGTAACAGTAACTTCCGATCTATGTTTAGGCTCCCAAAATCATTTCCTGCACTTATACCACGTGATACTGAGTACCTGGTGGGATGTTTTATCGAATCGTAATTGGAAATTTGCATTTCTGCATCCAAAATTGTAGGTAAGATTTTTTAAAGTAATTTTATAAAAGGTGTGTCATTTGAGTCATCAGATCGGTAACACGCTCTAAAATGCGCAGTTTTTATTATTTTAAAAATTATTTTATATATAAGTATAGTCCTTTGTTATAAGTGAAAAAATCATGTGTTTGATTTTGGTTTAGTGCGATCGACTCGGAAATAAAAAAATAACTTTGTCAGTTTGTCAGATCGGTAACAGTCAGAGCGGTAACATTGAAAAACAGCGAATATGTTACAGAACTAACTCACACGTTTCAGAATTATAAAAAGCAAAAATCATAGGTTTTAACCATATATATTGAATATTTTTGTTCTTAAAAAATGAAAAGGAATGAGTTTTAGTACAATTGCTTCATTTGTGGTTTGTATGACCTAACAATAGAAGTTAGTAAAATAAGAAAAATTGACACTGCAGAAATTAAGTTAATTAAGTATTATTATTTTATTTATTTATTTATTTATTTATTTATTTTTTTTATTTTTTTTTTTTTTGGTGCTTCAATTTCTCATAACTTCGCTAAATAACTAGATAATAACTAGCATGCTTAATTTGAATTTCTGATCAAGAAATTAAATTTCCTGCAACTCATTAAAGAAAAGCAAGCAGCAGAGTTGTGTGTTGAAAAAGTTGAAGTTGTGTGTTGTTTCAAATCAAAACAAATGTTTTAGTAGCTTGGATTTGGTAATCTCATAATTTATTTTATCTAAAACCTTATCGCTCATTTTTATTTCCAAGAAATGCTTTTTTATAATGAAATTTGATTTTTTAGCCTAATATATATATTTTAATATAATTGTCTTAATTCTATGTTAAAAATGCAAGGAAATGATATCATATTTAGAGATGTTAACGAAGACTGAAAGCATAAACTCAAATATGTAGCTCATATTCACATCAGATCTGTAACATTCATCAGATCTGTAACGGCTTAAAAGTGAGTAACCTAAGGAGGGGGAAAATAACTTCCTTGACCTCCCCCTTTTATTTTCTTGCATTTAGACCCAATTTAGACTTAAAATCCAATATTAGTTTTTTTCTGCAAAAACATTTTTTTTTCGGAAAACTCCAACTTCAAATTGGCACTTTTCTAAATATTGGCTCACTGACGATTCCCCCCTTTAATCCTGCAAAACTACAACTTGGGTCAAAAACAGCACTTGACAGCATAAGTAGATGAACAACTGAATCGGAATACATTAAAAAAACAAACAATTGTGCCTGAGCCTTTTCGGACAGAGTGTTCCAAATAAGCCAGATTTTAATGTGAAAAGCAGCATATGTATCATCGTGACTAAAAAATGAATGGTACTTTCTTTGATAAAAAGTATTAAAATAGGGATGGCCTAGATGGATTATAATTATTTTCCCGGGACTTGAGAAACATCCAATGATCATATGCTGTGCTGCTTTTACCATTAAAATCTGGCTTATTTGGGATACTCTGTCCAAAAAGGCTAAAGCACAATTCTTTGTTTTTTTATGCATTTTGATTCAGTTGTTCATCTACTTATGCTGTTACGTGCTGTTCTTGACCCAAGTTGAAGTTTTGTAGGATTAATGGG
This sequence comes from Uloborus plumipes, assembly GCA_038373865.1. Lineage (NCBI taxonomy): Eukaryota > Metazoa > Arthropoda > Arachnida > Araneae > Uloboridae > Uloborus > Uloborus plumipes. The sequence goes on along the minus strand of JAXGGA010014775.1, from coordinate 9,613 downwards.
CAAATCGTCAGTTCGAGTCGTTTTTTCAATTCCTTCATCTTTATGAACTATAATTTTTCTTGGTCTTTTGATCGACACGCATGTCTGAATTTGCTCTCCACAAAGTAAAAAACAACGTACTACCATACTAGAGCCAATTTAAAAGACAAAAAATTAATAAAGTAGGTTCATTTTCAAATTTCGGTTTCCAAACTTTCTCATCTTCTTTACACGAGAACTACGGAGCTTTTGAGATTTTGACTATTTATTCAGCAATCTCTGCACTTTATAATTGAATAATAAAGTCCCGCCTTTCCTCCACCAATCACATTTCAAGGGATATTTGCATAAAATGTGACTATTGTCTAAACTTTTGCAACAATGTTAAAAAATGTCTTTTGTAATATCCAAAATTTGATTCCAGTTAAAATTTTAAGAACACCATACACGTATTTGGGACCATATTGTGTCCCTGCATTAGAAATTTGAAAGCATTTCAATGAGTAGTTTTCTTTTTATTCACATATTTGCCAATTGTCTAAACTTTTGCATCGCAGTGTATGCCTCATCTGATTGCTTTTTTTTTTTTTGCCATATTGATGATACGTCAGAGTGATGTTTCTAAAATTAAGTATTATTTTCTTGAATTAAAAAAACTAAGTTTCATGTTTATTTACAGTATTTTAGAAGAAAAGAGTTAAGTAGCAACTGCTAAGGTATGTAATGTGTTTGGATCTTCTTTTTCTTTCCTTTTTTTTTAAGTACACAATTTAAAAGAAAAGTTTTCCATGTTGCTCAACAAATGTTTTGCAATCTTTGAAGAGACAAGAAAATTTATCCGGAACACTGCAACAGGGACGCTTTCTAGAATATCTAGAATATATACTGTAGATATTTGTACAGTGACGATGTTGCGAATGCGATTGAAAGAAAAATCTGCAAGTGAAAGTCCTGTTGATGAATATGAAGCCTTTAATTGACATTAAAAATAATGGTGCTTGAAGTGCATGGAAGATTAATATACAACCTACTCATTCGTCTTCTGAAAAAAATATGTAGACTGATTTGGCTGCATGAAACGACACAATTAAAGGTGCAATAGTTTCGGAAAGGATAAAATACAAAACGTTGCAAAAGCCCGTAAGGATATCATAAAATTACATAAAGTACTTTCATCTCCGAATTAACTTTGTCAATCAAAAACCGATTAAAATTTTGATTATGTTAGTCATAAAATGATGTGCATTATTTGGATAGTTGATACAACTTTTATTGATAATAACATGTTATATAATGTTATTTTAAGTGAACCATTTAACCTGCAGGAGTGAGACAAATCACCAGATTGTCAAGGTCAAATGCCGTAAAGCTTTTTTTTTTTCCAACAATAACTTTAAAATACAGTATTTGGTCACAATAGGTTTTACACAGCATCTAGACCAATATTGAGAGAGGTGGGAAGTATTATCTTTTACGACAAATTAAAGCATTTTTTTCAAATGCTTCTTCTTAGGTGGGGCATGGTACTTTGACTTACCCAATTTTATTATGAGAGATGATGACAGTAGCGGCACAACAAACTGACAACGAACTTAGTGTAATTTAAATTGTATCATATAAAAACGAATGACCAAACCCATATCTACTAAGTGGATATTTTTTGAAATGCTGTTAACAGAAATACATTCTGTATCATTCAGTAATTTCTAAAAAAAATACATATATTATCTCAGCGTGTGTAATGAAATTCTTTTGAAACTTTTATCAGATTAATGATGGCGATAATTCAACAAAAGATTCTTGTTCATCTCTCAGTTGCCGTCCAAGAATCCCCAATGAATAGGAAGCACTCATGAAAAATGGATCCCGATTTATCATTTCCTGCTTTTGAACTAAAAGCCTGATATACATTTCTTGAAGAAACGAGTATGACAAAGATGAAAGAAAAATACTTTTAGCAGGTGAAACTGAATGAATTTTCTCTCGAAGAAAATAATTTTCTTGCTCGTAGAAAAAGTATCGGCAATAGCGTTCGAAAATCTTATATTTCTTCTTTGGCGGTTTTGCCATTCTTGATGTATGTAGACACGAATTCCGATGTTCATATCCCGTTTATTTTAGACGTCTTGATTGCTTTTGGAAATTTAATTTGAGTTTGAAATGCCGGTCATGCTCAAATATCTGTCAACAATGTATGCAAATATTTATTGCTTGATGTATTCGTCTGACGTGCACAAATATGTAAAATAATTGTACTAAGAGTTTACTTAACAAGGAAAGGATTAAAAAATATGCTTAAAGGATTTTAAAATGCACCTTTAATGAAAAGGAATATAGACCCTTCAAAAATAGTCTAGCACATGCAAGTGAATGGAAAACCGTGAAATTTTGGCCTTTGCTTTACCGGTGGATCTACTTATTCGAAAGGGAGGGGGTACTTATCTTACCAAATGGCAATACTTTGAATTACTACATTGAAAGTAGAATTATCGCTTCAAACTTCAACAAGAAACTAAAAATAATTCAAAAAGCTATTGTTAACAAGGATAATAGTAATAAATCAATTTGTATAGTTATGTTTGCGACTCCAAAGTTGCTTTAACTTCTATAACTATCCAATCTAAGACCAATCTGCAGTTAACATGGAAGCACACTACTATTAGGAGATAATAAGCCTCTTAAATACGATTTGCATTTTTTTAGTGGATGCCAGTACACTTTGTCATTTCTTATAATGAAAGGCGCACTGATATCCTTCCCAAAGAAGTAAGGAAGCTATAGAATTATACCCTGTTCACATTGCGAAATTTAACCGGGGCTACCTTGATCCGAGTTAAACCTTTTCTCACTGTTCGCATCAACTACCGCTGATCCGAGTTCGAGATACTCTAGTCTAGAACCAGTTTTTTCATCTGTGAGAAAAACTGGTTAGTCGCTGGTGTGGAGAGTATTTAAGCGTTTGTTTTGGTTTCTAGTTGACTATGATAAATAAAAAATAAGTAAATGCAAAACTAAGAGTTTCACGTTTTTCGTTTAAGCATGCATAATTAAGCAGTAATGTAATTGGTATTCGAGTATAAGTTTGAAGAAAACGTTTGTCGCAAAGTTGATATCTTCTCAGTTACACATGATCGATTGTTTGCATTAAACGAAAAATGGGAAATATAAGAAAAATTACAGGCATATAGATATGATTTATTAAAATTTTTCGTAGGAAACATACATTAACAAATATCAACGCAAACCTTTAGAGTTTCATTAAGTTTTTTATTTTTATTTTGAATTCATCTCCACCGCAATTAATACTGTAGTATGTTTTGATAAAATAAACTTCACAAAGTTGTAAACACCATTTTTATTCTCATTCTTTCACATTCCATTCTATCATATCATCACGATCTCGTTTTTTGTCTCCAATGGCAACCAACCAGAAGAAGTAGAAGTCATTATTATGGCACGATACTAGAGCCAGTTCATGTAGATGGGAGGAGAGACCTGAACGAACTCTACACCCCCCACATAAGATTGATGTGTCACTCTTATGAAACTCAATCTTAAATAAGGCGAGAGATGGCATCTGCGTGAGGCATTCGGCTTCAAATGTATCTTATATGCACCTACTTTAGCTATTTTCACATTCCCAGTAAAGACAAACTGATGCTCCTCCAGTAGATTTAAGAGCTGTTCTTTCTTTACACCATCCAAATGCTTCAAATCTGCTTTGTCGATTATTTTTTTAGCTGTAGAACTTGATAAGCCAGCTGTTGGGTATATCTTTTCGAATTCAAGCTCATCTTCAACGATTACTTCAATCGCAAGAGTACGAGAATAGTATTTTCTTATTTTATTAACGTGAACGCGTCTCACACTTCCGTCCGGCAATTTAACTCTGTAAGAATGAGGAGGGTGGTGCTCAACTATTTCCCCTGGTCCGGCCCAACGGGCGTAAATGTTATTACTGCTGTCAGGAATAAGCAAAACAACTTTTTCTCCCAGGTTGAAATGCCTTACAGATGACCTTCTGTTAAAATAATCTGCGTACGCCTTTTGTTTTTGGGCAGCAGTGACTGATGCACTTTCTGCAGCTTTCTCCATTTTAATTTTCATTTCTTGGAGATACTCGGCAACTGGTTGGAAAATGTTTCTTGGAAGATGTATTTCACCTGCCCATGGCGATTTGAGTATGGATAAAGGACCTCTAGCTTCTCTACTGCAGAGTAGTTTAAATGGTGATACGCCTGTAGTAGTATTTGGGACTTCACGACAAGCAAATAAGAGGAAAGGCAGTTGACGATCCCAATTTCTACGATCTTCACGGATGATATGATGAAGCATATCTTTCAGCACCCTATTCCGAAGTTCAACTAATCCATTACTGGCTGGATAACCTGGATATGACAAACTGGGACTACCCCCAATTCCTTTCATGAATTTTTCAGTAAACACAGATTTGAAATGTGTTGCTTGTTCACTGGCAATTATGTTTGGGATTCCAGTCCTTGAAAATATCGGCAGCAACACGTCACATGCAGACTTGGCTGTAAGCGGCGGAACTGCTTCAGGCCAACGAGTATGTTGATCCATCATAGTCAAAACATATTTATGCCCTCTGCTGGAAGGAGGATCAATTGGTCCAATGACATCAATGTTAACTACTTCAAAGGATAGCTCCGGACGATCTACTGGTGTTATTGGCGCCCTATCTTTAATTTTTTCCTCTTCAAACTGCAAGCGTTGTGAGTCTTCTGCTTCCCTGGAACAAAAGTTTTCCTCAGATGATGTGGGTTCGCTACTAATGGAACATAATGACTCATATAAAGAAGGTGGCATTAGCGCTTGCACGTTTAATTTATCTGTGGTTGCAATTACGCATTCCATTGGGTGGTTCAAGAAAGAATCTTTTGTGAGAGTGACAACTGATTTTATTAATCGAGCCTCTACTTTTTCACCGAATGCTGAACTCAAATAAATCGAACCGAATTCGTCATTACAAGTGTCAGAAAATATGTTAGAATTGCACACGAAAATTTGTGATCCAGAATCAAGTATACACTTTACTTCTTTCTCGTTAACGTAAACTGTAACGTACTTCAGAGGTTGAAGGGCAACTGGTGATTTTAAATATTCGGAATTTACTTGGGCTATTATTGAATCCTCTTTTTTCAATGGAGAGTACCTTTTGGCACAGTCCCGAGCTAAATGATTTTCCCCACAGATATAACATTCTATTTTTCTTTTTTCTTCACGTCTCACTTGATTATGGGCCTGTATAGGAATATTTCGTTGGTGATTTTGATTGTGAGAAGCTCTATAATTTGAATACACCTCAGACAACGACTTTCCTGTTGAAGCAAAAAACATGTCGCATTCTCTTGCCATTTTAATAGGTTTGAACCAACTTTCTTCCTGTTTTATATTTATATGTATGGCGGTTTCCTGATCAAGCGTTTGATATAATTTATCACTGACAATTAGTTCCTTTAAAGAATCAAAATCATTAACATTTCTTAAATTACAATAGTGATCCCAGCTAGTCGCAAGTCGCGAAGCAAATTGAACATGGGTCTCATCTTGCATGCGTCTTGCCCTTTGATAGTTCTGTAAGCAAATTAAGGGAGTTGGTTCAAATTCTCTCAGAACCATACTTTTTAATTTATTATAATCATTTATTTCCTCACCTTTTAGGTAAACTAAAATATTTGCTGCCTTTTCTCCCAGTAAGTTTAAAAGAATTTCCCCTTTAAATTCTTCCGGAACATGTTTAGTTTTGAAGGATCTTTCCAATGAAGAGAAAAATAGATTCCAACCTTCTTGTTTCGTAGGAACGGGTATAGTTAGTGTGCGAACGCTATTAATTAAATTTTCCACAGAAATTTGTGTTACGGGCTCAAAATTAACTTGACGTAAATCCATATTCTCCACTTGATTTTCTAATTTAATTTTCTCTAAAGCTATTTTTTCTCGTTCAAGACTTATCTTTTCTAATTCTAACTTCGCATTCGTTTTTTCTAATTCCAACTTCACACTCATTTTTTCTAATTCTAGATTCGCTTCAATTTTCGTTTTTTCTAATTCTAGATTTGCTTCAATTTTTGTTTTTTCTAACTCACGCGTCTGTTGTGCATCCAATCGCATTTCCTCTTCTTTTGCTTTCCTACTCGATATCATAGAATTAAAATATTCTTCAACAAACTCCTCATTATTTTTATAGCAGTCACTATTTAAAATTAAATCTTTTAAATCTATAACTTTCATTTCTGGAGTAGTAATCAGTCCAATTTCTTCCGCGAGTAGCTTTAGTTCTTCTTTCCGAGCGCCTCGGAACATGGCTAAATTTACGTGTTTCTCAGACGCAATTAAACCAAATTAAATTTTAAATTCCACTCTGAAATTTTTAAAACAGCAAAAAGGTTGCCTACCTCGTAGTTCCCTTTGCTAAAGATGAAAGTTCGAATGCGGTCGACACTGCGCCAGTGTAGTATGTTTTGATAAAATAAACTTCACAAAGTTGTAAACACCATTTTTATTCTCATTCTTTCACATTCCATTCTATCATATCATCGCGATCTCGTTTTTTGTCTCCAATGGCAACCAACCAGAAGAAGTAGAAGTCATTATTATGGCACGATACTAGAGCCAGTTCATGTAGATGGGAGGAGAGACCTGAACGAACTCTACAAATACCAAACAGCTTCACTTCACAAATATTTTTTTCGAAAATTAATCGATTTCTTTTTGCTTTGTCTAAATCAGTCAGGTTTTCTTTCGGCATTTAGATAAGCAGCCTGGTCTCTTCATCTCTCCAATTCGCTTTACGGTTCTTCTTATTCGATATACTTTCAGCAGACGCCATGATTACAGGGCAATGTAACTAAGAGCAAAATCTTAACTCCGTTCGCCAAACTGAGCTAAGTTAACTCACTTTCAAACGGGGTTTAACCAAATTCGCTGCCAAAGATATCTCACTAAACTTTTTAATCCGGGTTATCTTGCCAGTGCGAACAGGGTATTAGGCTTGAGGATAAGCAATGCTTCTGTAAAGTATAGTTTAAGAGGAAAACATATTAAGAAAATCAGTCGAATATGTGAAATCCATGAAAACCGATAAGTTATAAAAGATAATAAATAACTCAGAACTCAAAACTTTCGCCAGTTAAAAAATTATAGAGACGGTACATCATATTACCGTTTTGTAATGCCACTAAAATTTCTCCTTAGCACAAAAGAAACTATCGACTTCCCTGAGAATTTAAGATCCCTACGCCATATTGGGGATTTTTCCTTCAATAGAAAATTTACATTTCAAAAATTCAATTAACGTCATCATTTTTTCTTTGCGAGTAATCTTATTTAAATTTGAGTCGCGATAACTCGAATTCCTAAGGGGCCGGCTAAAATCTTCGAGTTATTGGTAGTTTGCATTATAAGGAAGAAGTTCATACAGCGTTTTTTCAAATGTTAGAAACCCAACAAAAACTTCGAGATAAAGGTATATTCAAGTTATAAAGCTTTGATTTATTGAGACTCAACTTTTTATCGTGTCTTAAACACAAGAAACCAACTAACCACTCATCATCATCAGCATCATCATCATAAAAATAAACAATAGATTTTGCAGGCCAAAGTTGACTCGATGACTTTCCTCCAGTTGACCCAATAAGTCTCAAAGGCCCTGAATTGGTTGATTACATTAACTGTATGTACTTCTCGACATTGTCCAACCATCGAGTAGGTGTCGTTCTCAACGTCTAATCCCTTCAATTTTCGAAAAAAGTCTTCTGGTAGAGTCAGCATCAGCATATCTAAAGAGATGGCCTAGCCACCTAATGTGTCAAGATTACTCTCACAATATCGGCCCCGGAAAATGTGTCATACTTTCTGTAAATTGCATGGTTGTACACGATTCTCCATCTATTGTTCTCTTGAGTAGGTCCAAAAATTGTTCTTAGGATATTTCTATCAAAATTTAGCAATTTTTCTTGTTCTAAACTAACCGACCAGCCCAAACAACTGTAGTACTAAAATCAGTCTGATCAAAAATAAAGGACGGTGTACTAACAACATGGTTTGTTGTAACACTATGGATAAAAGCAGTTTTGTGCATAAAAAAGGTAAACCCATTAACATATTATACATATTTTTCATTGAAAAAAAAAACGATTTGTTTGAAACAAAAAAGAAATACAATCTTCTAGAGAATAGGACTCAAGAGTTGATTGTGCAGAAAAAAGTAAGTTCACGAGGTCTTATTTATTTGAATATGTAACCATCTTTTTATTTTGATCTTACTTTAATATTTTTAAGAGTTGTCGGTGTTTAAACGTCCAAACCAAAGAAAGGTCCAAATCTACAAAATACTTTACATACTTTTAATTCTTGCGTTTTTAATGGGAAGAAAACAAACATTTTTTCAACAAATTATTTTCAACTTAAATTTTTTTTCTATTTATTCAAGCATAAAACCATGGTAAATACTATTGATAGCAGCAAACGAGAAAATAAAATACTGTTTAGATTGTAAATAAAACTGAAGTGTTACCTTTTTTTTCATCTCTCTACGTAAATAAAGCTTTTTCTTAGTTACGAACGTTAAGTTTAAGCACGCAAAACATTCAAAGAAGGTCACAAGACTCTTTGAGATATCTCTACATGAAAGCTAAAATCCATTAAATCCCATTTCTTACTATCTCTCCAAGGTTTAATGTGACGGTAAGATTCTACATTTAAGGGTTTTTTGAAAGGGGATGCAGCACGTAGAATTAAAAGGAAGAAAATGTTTAAACCTTTATGAAAATAGCTCCTTCGTAAAGAGAATAGATGATTATATTTAAAATGTTTTGCATTTTGAAAAACATCTATTTTTCCTCAAACTCATGCGACGTTTTTGTTTTTAATGACTTCATACGTCTAGGCTTAAGTTAAGACAATACAAATAAGTGCATTGTTGATGAAAATGCGTATAGTTTTAACGCTTTCAGGTACTGTTCAGTAACTCATGTAGCACAAATAACCTTTAAACGTTTTATAAACGTTTTTAAGCGGTTGTTACAATGTTAATAACCATTTTACAACCTTTAAAAAACAAAGTGTGCTACTTGGGAAAGTATTTAAAATGTTTGAATTTAGTTTACACACAACAACAACAACCTGCAAGGAATTAGAATTATTGAACTCTCTTAATTGACACAACTTTGCTGGTATGCTAACGATTTTGATAATATTATACTGAAATAAATAAAAGTATTTCAAATTCTGATACAAAAGAATAGTAAGTATAAGATGCAGGATTGTTGATTACTATATCTGTTTCATTGTTAGGTAGTGAAATCAAATTTTAAGAACGAATCTTATTTTTTTTTTACAAATTATAAAATACTATATTTAAGTTAGACAATGTTTTGTAGAAAGATTACGCAGAAAGTCAAACCCAACCAAGTACAATACAATGGTGTTTTTTTATAACTTACTCAAACGGCTGTTTCAGGGCTTTTTTAAATTCTTCATTGATACTTTGTAACTAAAAAGAGCTTGCTTATAACTGGAACTCATTTGGTTGCCTGAGACAAGCAGTGAGGGCAAAGAAAATGTGGAATAACGGTGCTGAAAAGAAATACCCCCATTTTTGAGCTAACTT